>JAMFLO010000284.1:0-44792 GCA_027475765.1 Paralagenidium karlingii
ACCAATCTTCTCACGAGGCTTGATAGTGAAGCTGAGGTTGCGCAACACCCGAGGCAATCCTGGACGATACCTCAGGTTGACATTCTGGAAGGTGATTTCACCTCGTTGAGGCCAGTCATACGTTGGTTTGTTCTCTGGCTCACTTTGCAAAGGAGGTTCGATCGGCATCTCCGAGTATGTCTTGATGCGCTCGACGGACACCATTTGCGTCTGCAAGTCAGACAGCATCCGCACAGACCAGTGCATCGGCTGGGTGCAGGTGAATGCATACGACAAGGAAACACCAACCATTCCAGCAAAGGCGGTGTTGCTCGATCCATGTGCCAACACGGCCATCAATGCAGCAGCAAATGCAATCATTGCAGCAGCAAACTGAAGGTGCAACCCAACCCAGCAATTGGTGGAAAAATTCAAGAAATATGCTCGCTGGTTTCTGTCAAGCAACAACTCGTTGCGATGGATAAAGTTGTTCTCCACTTTGTAGGCTCTTATGGTCGAAATCCCATCCAGCGTTTCAGCCAGAAGTGCAAAAATCGGTGAACGACTGATCGAGTCCAACCGTTGCAGTTCACGCGATGTCTTGATGTAGTATCGCTGGGTCATGTAATAAAATCCCATGACTGGCACAAGAAGCACCATGAAGTAGGGTGTCACAAATGCAATGGTTCCGACAGTCACAACCACGGTGATCAGAGTATTCAATAGCTGGTTCCATGAAGAAGGAATATTCTCATCCACGGTGTAAACGTCCTTGGACAAACGATTCACAATGCGGCCCAAAGGAGTGGTGTCAAAAAACGAAATCGGAGAACGCAGCACACGACTTACAAGCGCGACAAACAGAATTCGACTCGCACGAAGCCCACCAATGTAGAGAAGCAAAGTTCGAACAAACAGAGCAACTGCGTAAGCAGCATTGAAGGCCATGAAAACATAGACGTAGAACATTTGGTTCTCCGGATGCAATTGGGCTTCGTTTGACCAGTACGAGATCCAGAAGGTCGATAAGAGCGTGATCATCTGCGCAAGCACAAAACCGAACAACACCACAGTGCCTGCTCCAACGCCTCCAAATGCTTGGATCCACATGCAATACACATTCCATTCCACATCGCCAGTCGAACGATCTTCGCTTGTCATCAGCTGCGTATCAGAGTCCAAGCAGCCGCCATCCTCCGACACGTCACTGACAAATGATGCCGTTCGCGAGTGCCGCGAGAACCGCGACATACCGTAACGATCGTTGATAGGTGATCCAGGTGCAGAATCATCACACGCCGATATTGACAAGCCCGATACCTCCATTTCTGCCTCACCATGTGGTTTGCCCCCACTAGCATCACCAATCCTCTTGGCCAAAAGGTCTTCCTCTTCGCTATTGCTACCATTATTTTCATGCTGCTCCTCATAGTTCGACACCATACTCCGCAACAGTCCATTCTCACGACTCATTAACGTCTTATACGATCCCTGCTCCGCGACCTCACCCTGATCCATCACCACGATCTGGTCGCATTGATTCACAAACGACAACGAGTGCGTCACCAACAGCACCAACTTCGACTTCAGACACTGCTTGATACAGTTCGTGAAGATATCGCTTCCCACATGACTGTCTACCGCAGACAGAATGTCGTCCAGAATGTACACATCCGCGTCTTGGTACACCGCTCGAGCGATCGCCACACGAGTTCGTTGACCTCCACTGAGGTTGATGCCTTTCTCGCCGATCTCCGTCAGATCACCACCGGGAAGAATCGACAAATCCTTCTTCAGACAGCTCACTCGAATGGCTTCATCGTACTTCTTGCGGTCAAATGGCAATCCGAAGCAGATATTGTCACGCACCGTCGCGTTCATGATGAACGGTTGTTGTGCGACGTAGGCAACTGACCCACGAATGGCTACTTGACCCTTGACGATGTTGGCATCACCCAGTAACCCTCCGAGAAGAGTTGATTTGCCACTTCCGACTTGACCCACGATAGCGATCAGTTGACCACTAAGACCCTCGAGGGAGATGTTGCGCACTGTTGGCTTCGAATCGCGGGAGCTGCGATCCGCCGGACTCAATAGCTCTCGTGACTCAGAAGTGCTTACTTCATTGTCGTGCATCGACACAATCGCATCATCACTCCATCTGAGATCAGCGTTCATCATCAAGATACCAACTTCCTTTAAGCTCCCATACCCCACTTTCTTGCATTCTTCTTCAAGCAAAAACGTTTGCAAACGATCGATGCTCACATTTGCTTCGACAATATTGTTAATCACCTGCGGGAGCTGAAACAATGGGAAGCGCAAAATATTGAATAGCGCGACACTTGTCAATGCCGTGCCGACATCCAACACATTGCCAAGTATCACGTACGCAGTAAAGGATGCCATGGTCACCAGAGAAGGCTCCAGGTTGAAAATCGTCGTCGACACACTTTGCGCAAAGATATACGACCACAATCGACTCAATTCCTGCGATCGGAATTCCATGATTCGGTTCACAAAGCTGTTTTCCCACGCTTGAAGCTTGATCACTTTGATGCCCGACAGCACCTCATGGCACACTTTGATTCTTTCGTCTTTGACTTGCATCAGACGGCGCTGAAGAGAGCGCATGATTCTCGAGATACACGACATCACAGGGATCAACAGCAAAATCAGTGCCACCCCAGCCAGCGTGGAAACCCCGATCTGACCCCACAGCAGGTAACAAGCCACAACGATCATAAACACCGTGTCCCAAATGTTGTGAAGTGTGCCCGTCAGATCTTGCAAACGTTGCGCATCAATGGACATCAAATTGATGATCTCTCCGGTAGTTTTCTTCTGGCGGGCACTGGACGACAGCCGTAAGGACTTCTGGTACACTGCCATGCAGATCGCACTTCTTACGCGCATGCCGGTCTCAAAGCAGTAAAAGAAATACTGGCGAAGTGCCAAACTCTGCACCAGTCCCGCCGCAAACACAACCGCGGCGTACATCAACCCTTGCTGCATCGAGGCGCTCGGATCGCTCAGAAATGCAATGATGCGCTTGATTATCATGGGCCCGACAAACCGCAAGCAATCCTGCACAAATCGAAGAAACCCGGCCACCACAAACTGGCGTCCAAACGCTTGCCACAGTGCCCACACCAGGTTCGGCTTGGTCTTGGAAGTTCTCGGATGCAGTTGTTGCTGCGCGGACCAGTACTGTTGGAATCGATTCGAGAGTTGATTGGCGCGATTCCACGGGTCCAATTGATACAAATCGTCATGTTCCAATGGGCGTTGGTTGCCCAATCGCAGCAGTGGACGCACCCACGAGAACAATAAGATGTTCCAGCAACCTTTTCGTGACGGACACTGGTCACCAAAGCCATGGTCGGGCATTACTGGCTCGTCGCGGGGTTGGTCCGTTTGCGGAAAGTGGCCATCAGCGTCATCATCGCCACCCATAGGGGCTGCTTTTGGTCGCAGCAGCGGTTGTCGCTCTTGCATGGCTTCCACACTGGCAGACGGTGGCTTTACGGTCATCTTGTTCCCACTTTGCTCCTACTAGTGCTTCTTGTTGGTCTGCTTTCTTTCCCAAAGAGGCCCCCACCCCACCCCACCCTACTGGAAGAGCCCTTGGCGTCGGTGGATTCACGACGTGCACCGGAGTCACCAGTCGCCTTTACAGTGGTAAGTACAGTGTCTTCCACCAAAGAGTGGGACAGGCAGGCCAGACCCGTCACCCAACAGACGATCCGCGCAAGAATGGCAAATGGCGCCACGGTTGGCTTTCCTTCCTTTGTTCTTCAAGCACCAAATGATGGTCAAGAATGATGGCTGGATGGCTGGATTTTAGCCAATCACCGGCAAGGAAGGGAGGGGGAATGATTGCGCATTCCATCCACTGGGAGGGAGCAGTCTGTGGATTGCTTGTCCTCGTGCCGCAACAGATCCATTCAACCACTAATTCAGTACAAGTAGCACTACGTCAACGCCGTCAACAGGATTCGAAGGGACTCCACATCCAGTTGCATGGCTGTCGCTTTCATCGTCTGCATATTCCCCATAGTTGCCAAAAACTTAGTGTCAGTCCACTCGGCCCACTAGCCAGCCAGCCAGTCAGTCAGGAAATCAACAAGCATGCACTCCGCTAGACTCACCTCCATATTCAGCGCATACAATCCGACCTGTGGACTTTGCTTGGGCTTGTCTCGTGGTTTCCACATAGTTGGTGAATGGTTGCGCTCCGCCATCGCGAACACCAATGTGTCGGTGCCCGTTCTTGGACGAATCTCCAGAAACTTGTTGGATGGAATGTCAACTTTCGAAAGTGGGATCGCAAGGTGCATCTTCTTGGCAGGTTCAAACCATCCAAAGCCAGTGAACGTCTTGTCCGAGTACTTCCAGACACAAACACATGCTTCGTGATCCACGCTCACAAACTGAAAGCAGTGCTTGTCGGGTTGTGTCGTCTCCGCTGGACCAGTATCCTCAATGAGGCTTGCATAGCACTTGCCAATGAAGCGAATGGGCTTGTCGTGGCCATGAAAGAACTCGCGGTGAATAGTCTTCAAACCCGTGGCAGAATCTGCAGAGGCGACAGTGTTGCCAGGGGTTCGTGTTGCCTGATTGCTCAGGTTTATGGGGATCGCATCGTCGCTGGACCGTGATGTGTCATATCTGGCAGCGCATTCATCATGCAGTAGCATCTTGACAGAAGAAGAGCCTGATGACTTGCTTTCCGGATGGTCCATCAACGAGAAGTTCCACTTGACCAGGTCGCCATTGGAAGCCCCAACAACAACACTCGTCGGGGAGCCAAAGAGATCGGTTGTGGTAGAGAAAAACTCCACTGCACATGCTTTGGCTTCGATTGAATTCACGTTGAGCTGAGAGATCGCGACTTCTTCGTCGTTTTCGGGACGAAACCAAATGCGCTTGAGCAACACTTCCGAGCGTGTCGTGGCAACCAATTCCAACAGAAGTGGTTTTGCTTTCTTTCGGTCTGATGAAAACATTTCTTGAGAGTGTGATGCTGATGAGTGCGAACACGAAGACGATGCTGTTGTTGCTGCTGCTGATTGTACCGGAAGCATACTCCAGACCTTGACCACTCCCATTTGATTCAAGGATACCAGCAACAAATTGTTGGCGCTTATCACGATTTGGAGGATCCGTGATTGGGCCATTGACTCGTTGCTTGCCGTGCCACTTGTTCGCACTGGTATCACAGGATCCTGAAGTAGATCCCACACAACTAGTTCTCCGGTCATCATGCCACTAGCAGCAAAGGTTTGGTCAGCTGACAGTTGGACTACAGAGACATGGGAAGAACTACTGGCCGAAAACGTCTTTACTCGAGCCGTTCTCGTCAGCTCTTCGTGCCATTGTCTTTGGGACTCTTCGTCGTCGTGAGTGAGGTCACCGTGCTCGTTGCTGGTCTCCGACTGTTCCACACGGATCTCGTTGGTTGGTTCGGTTAACTCGTACACTTGATGTCGTTTGCCAGGCGTCAAGGAAGAGTTTGCATCACTGGCTTGTGAAGCCGTTTGATCTCCTCTGGGTGGTGCAACCACGGCCGACTTCTTCTTTGTGGTGAAAAAGCCGAAAGCTGAGTGCTCTTTGACAGTAGACTTGGTCGGTGACTTGTTGTCTGGTGCTTTAGAATACACCTGCGTTTGAGTAAGCAAGTGCATCTGCCGCTGACCGCATTCGTGAAAACTCCCGGCATTTCGCTCCACTAGCCTTCGATGGCGGACTCGAATTTCGCCGTAGGCGTTCATCAACATGCCCAAGCAAACTGTACTCGATGAACCTGAACTGGAAGTAGATCCAGCTCCAGAAGCAACAGCAACTTTCGATTGAGCCGAAGAAGACGCAACAGAGGAGGCAGGTGCTTCGCTTTGCTTGGTTGGAGGCAGCAACTCTGCCAACACATTTCGAATGTCGTCCTGCACCATGCTTGTGGAATAGTCAAACTCGTTCTTCAGATCCGCTGCGATCTCTTGATGCACCTCTTGCTTGACTCAAAGCAATTGATGGTAGTCAGCAACGAGCAAAGGAAAACGCTGCTTCGTCAAGAGAAGATGGCATGTCACACACTCACCATGATGGTCTCCATGGACTCGTACGCAAGACGGGATGTTCGCTCCAAGCAGTATTTCTGTTGAAAAGACTCATTGATTTCCTCCCAGCGCTGGGCTTCTTGCTGTAACAAGTCCAAGGAGGGTTCTGAATTGCTCATAGCCACTGCATGGTCGATCCATTCCCAAATCAGCTGACGCATATCGGTCATTGTTTCATATTGCCATCGCTTGTAGGATTCGATTCCCCAGCAACCGTCGTATTCATACGAGAACGAAGCCTTGAGTTGCTCGGCTTGATGCTGTGTTTGAACCAGCTCTTGCTGCAGCCTTTTCAAGTGTTCTGGGCCTACAATGAGTGTTGTCAATAGAAGATCAATGCCAGCTACCGTTTACAGGTCCAGCGGCGACTGATTTTGGTTGAAGACAACATCATTGCTAGGGTGACCAACCTGTCGCGATGAAGTGCGCTGCTTCTTTGCAATCCTCCTGTCTCTTGCGTTGCACTCGTTGCTTGACGATCGCCTCACTTTTCCTCATCAGTACGGGGTTTTGTTCGACTCTTTGCACGACATCCTCAAAGCACAGATTATTCCATTGAGCCTCTGGAATCATAGCAGTCGTCTTTTCATCGGATGTTCTTGTTCTTGTTCGTGATGATGATGATGATGTTGGTTGCAAAAATTGCAGCACTTGCTCCTGGCTTTGTGGAAGTACTTCGGCAAGCGCAGTGCGTTCTTGAGCCAATCGGAGGTTCTTGCT
Organism: Paralagenidium karlingii; assembly: GCA_027475765.1. Lineage (NCBI taxonomy): Eukaryota > Oomycota > Peronosporomycetes > Paralagenidium > Paralagenidium karlingii. The sequence continues at coordinate 6,816 of JAMFLO010000284.1, forward strand.
GTGGAGTTCTTTCTTTTGCTGCTCAATGGCGTTCTTTTGGCTCTGCAGTTGCTCCCAGGTTTGCCGAAATCGGTCTCGTTGTTGATTGGCAAGAGCCTCGATCGGTGCCAAGCGAGTCTTGTGTTCTTGTTCGCTTTGTTGATCGTTTTCATGGCGAGTCAGAATGGCCACAATGGAATCGAGATCCAATTCCATTTGATTTGCCAATTTGTGGTTGGTATTGGATGCTAACAGCGTTTGGATGCGCTGTGCTTGGGTGAGTTGGGCTTGTTGGGTCTTCTCCTGAATCACTTCTAGCTCCATTTGGGTGCGAAATTCTTGGTCTTCAACTTGCTGACGCTTGACACGGATCTCGTCCAGTTCCATCTGCAGTTTGACGATCTCTTCCATTCGTCGATCTCTTTCGGCAAACCAGAGTGCGTCTTCCTGAGCCTGTCGCTCTTGCTCTCGCTGACGCGAGAGTTGTTGCTTGGCATGAAGTTGAGACCACAGCTCTCTCTGGCGTGCTTGACTGTCTTCAAGGTCTTGATCGAGTTGTTGAAGACGACTCAGTGCTGGCGACGATGGTTGCCACCGTTTGCTACTGGCCACTTGCTGGTGTTGTTGATCTAGTATCGCAGAAGACGACGATAAAGACGGCACGGTGGGGACACATCTGCCGCTGGAAGCAGCAGGAATTTGGTACGCATGGGCCAGGTCGACCGAGTTTTGAAGATCATTCTTGTGTGGAATTGATTGGGAGCTCGGCAACAAGTGGCTGGCACTCCGCATTTGTTGCTTTCATTTGCGTCGGTTCACATTGGAAAAGTGAAACTGCACCCAGGCGTAACTGCATCCATCGACAAAGCATCCCGACGAAGAAGTGGCAGATTCATTATGGATTCATGAAATGCTTATTTGAAGATTGCTCTACGAAGGACTTCACGGTCGCATCAGTCTCCTTTCGACAATCTTCCTGGCAGTGTTCCGGTTTCTCCACTTGATGGTTCCGAGGGTTTAAGCGGATCAGGCTCGGTCGCTCTGGACCCATCCAAATCCTCTTCACCAGCTCCAGGAGCAACTCTCATCTCAGAGATATTGCTAAACCTCATTACCGCAGGTTTTCTCGAGACGTTGGGCACCTGACTCAGGCCCGACGAACCCGTATGGCTGCATCGCTGCCCTCCACTTCCAGTGGTGGTACCCGATTCGGTCGAATGATCCGACTCTTCCTCCACGACCGCTTTGGCCATTGCGAGATACACAGGTCGAGTGTACAGCATACTCACCACAAACACAGTATTGTCCATCAACAATCCACATGTACACGCGAAATGCAGGTTCGGCGCCTCACTCGTTGTGATGCCAATCAACAACATACAAATCGCCAAGAATGTCGTGTGGTAGATACACAACACCATCTGCTTGCTCTCGTTGAAGCGAGCAAACTGGCCCGAAATCTTCGATACTCGCTGGCACAAAAAACACCCCCACAACAACACCAACGCTTTCAGACCATAGTCGACTTGCACAAACGCCGAGTACTTGTTGGTGCACTCCTCAAAGCGAATCTTGCTGTACGCGATGATATGCTCTTGCATGTGTGGCTTGTCCACGGCCGTGAATACCACGAGAAACACCACAAAGACCACCACCATCGCCAGAAACACTCGAAACAATTGCAGGTCGCTGATGATTTGGTGTTTCATCTTCTTACCATTGAAGAGGCGCTCAATACGATACGTCTTGGCAAAGATCGGACCGAACAGCGTCACGAACGCCAAGTCCGCCAGCCACGGTTGCACTGCGCAGATGGCATCGTTCGGAATGGGATACAACACGAATACACCCACGTAACAGAGAATGCCGCCGAAGCACGACACCATCGAGAAGCGCACACTGATCGGACGAATATGGTCGTTGTGGCGGTGTCGAAGCAGAAGTGCCATCACCACCAACGTGTATATAATACCGAGTCCTGCCAGCACCAAGAAGATAAGTCGAGTGGAACCAAGTTGGAAGTCGAGATTGGTGGTCGGTTCGTACATGCACGTGTCGTACGAGAACGGTGTCATCTTGGTGGATGAGCCATCCGTCGTCAGCGTCAGAATGTTGACCATTTTCATGCACTGATTGCAGCTAGTCGTGATCCCTGTGGTCGTGTCGTTTTGATGCAGCGGACCGCACCGTAGACCGTACATGTTGAAGATGCCATGATCGTAGGCGGACTTGAGCATGTTCTCAACGGTAATGGCCTCGCCCATGATCCCGTTCAGCGCGATCGCCAGGAAATGACCCACCACGAACCCTTCGAGACTTGGAAACGACGGAACCATCGTCGAGTCCAGTGCATACAATGCACGAAAATACGTCGAGACGACCTCGATGGTGGGATCGAAATAACTCGGTAGAGAGATCGAGAAGATGACGTTGGCCCAGTTCACCTGCGAGATGTTGTATTTCGCAAACTTGCTCGAGATCACTTTGGAAATCGCGAAGACCACGTAGTCGCGACTGCGGTTGTGCACTGCGACCGTGACGTCTGCAAAGGAGTCATCGAGACCAGCAAACAGCACAGCCTGGAACTTGGCGCCATTGCCATCAAACAACGCAGCGATCGCTTGAGTCACATTGCTCGGGTTGTACGCTACTTCTCGATAGATTTGCAGCCGCTTCTCATTCAGCGCATCCACCAACGCATTTCGTCTTGTCAACCCAAACGGATTGGCGTGATAGATCAACGCGATGCGTTGCATCTTGCGCTGGTAGTAACAGTAGTGCACGACCGCATGGATCTCATCCGATAAGGACGCTCGAAAGTTGATGATGTTGCGCTTAAACGGAATTCGAAGCGATCGATCGCCATCGAAAGGCGCAAACATGACCTTGTCCGGTCGAGATGCCACCTGTGCGGCCACTTGTTGGACAGCCAGTGACGAGGTTCCGATCAGACCGAAGATTTGGGGATCAGCAAGCAGCGCCATGTTGTTGGCAAACGCCAGCGTCTCGTTGTCGTGATCATCTTTGGTGATGAGTTTCAAACGAGTTGTCCCTCGAATGCCGCCAGCGTCGTTGATCTGTTTGAACGCGGCTAGAAGACCGTTGCGAAAAGGAATGCAACTGTAGATCTGCAAGCTGCCCGAGAAGGTGCACGACTGACCAAAGTACAGCGTGTCCCATTGCTTCGTGTGGAAGCTGCAAGTCTCGAAGTCCAGGCTCTGGGCCACGGAGATGGTCTTGTTCGGGAGTACTTCCGTAATCACCACCTTCCGCATCCCTTGGTTGCATCCCGTCCCGATCTCAGTCCCATCTAGACTCGCCTCTTCCGCTCGATACGGACCGACACGAAGGCCATCGAGGTTGAAGTAGCTGGTCTGATAGATCGATGTCACCAGTGCTTCAGAAGTGAAGTTGAACCCGCGGATGCGTTCCAATCCTGCGATCACGAGTTCACCCATCAAGAAACCTTCGAGACTGGAGAAGGACCACTTGGTCCTGTTGATCAGCGTCATTGCGGACTGGTACTTTTGCACAAATCGCTGGGACGTGTCGCTGGGTAACGGCACGACTTGGGAAAGATACAGATTGTTGAAGATGGTACCATTGCCGTTGACAGTCTGCTGCGCATCCAGCAGATCCACAAGGGTGGTTGCCAAGGCGGGTGAGAAGCAGATGAGCGTGGCGGTCGGGAAAGCTTGGCGGATCTTGGGAATGAAGATAGACGCTGGCTCGTAGGAGGCCGCAATGACGACGGCATCTGGAGACTTTGCTGTCATCGCGGCGGTCGTGTTGATGAGTGTGACAGCGGCGATGGCATCTTGCGTCCACACAGTTGTGTTGCCCACTTTGTTGTATTTGGCATAGGAGTGGAGGTTGAGATTGTTGGAGTCCAAAGCGGTGGAGATTCCCTGCAACGCCAGCGCACCAAAGGTCCCGTCTTGCGCAAACAAAGCAATGCGTTTCTTGCCTCGTTGGTTGACGAGAAAGAAGACGATGGCACCGGCTTCGTCGAGATAGGAGACACGCACATTGAGCATGTATTTCTGGAACGGCGAGCGTAACTGAGAGCCTCCATACTGCGCTAAGACCGGAATGCCTTTGGCAAATGCAATCGGTGCCGCCGCTTCGGTAGTGGGAATGGTGTAGAGCCCGATGATAGCTAGCACACTGGGATCACTCACAAAGCTTTGCACGTTAGCGATGGCTTTGGTGGCATCACCGGCATCATCGAGCACTTGGAGATCCAATTGGAATCGTTTGTTGATGGTGGTGTCTTGGTTGAAGGCTTCAAAAGCGGCAAGAATGCCATCGCGAAACTCCATTCCGTCGAGTGCATACATGCCAGTCAGTGGAACAGACTGGCCAAAGCGTATTGTGGTTAGATTAGCTGGACATGAGTATGTCACGGCGTGGGTGTCATGGAGTGACACCAACAACCCACACATGATGCTTGTGGTGACGGCGATGATCCATGTTGGTGTCATGAAAACCCGCCGCATTCGTCTCATCCTGTGGACCCAAGAAAGAAAACGTGAGACTCGCTAGAGACCCAACAACCAGCAAGGCGGTGTTGGCTTCAATTGTGGTCAGAGCAGTTTCTCGCTCCCAAGCATTACATCTGAAAGGATCATCAAGTCTGTTGTGCAAGAATTGCCCGGACTGAACTGGAACGCGCACACTCGATCGATAACGAACGACAATCCAATCAGTTCATGGAGAGCGGCATCTGGCAACGAATCAGCTGGGTAGGTGCATTCCAGCGGTTAGCATTGCTTGAAACAGTCCGCAACTCTTCCACGCCAATCAGGGTCCGCTTTGGTATGTTCCTGTATGGAAGAAGAACCCCAGACAGTAGTCCACGACCAGGGTTATCGCATTCTGCAAGTATGCACTCTTCCAGACAACACAAAGTGGAGAGATCGTATCCGATTGGTTCAATTCGAGGCCGATACCAGTCTATTTGTTTTGGCTAAGTCGAGTCATGTGATCGCCCTCGAATCCATTCCATGCACAGTTCCTTGCAGCACACGTATTTGATTATGGCCTTTGTGTGCAACAGCAGAAAACAACAATCTCCCTCTCTTCTTCCATTTCACATTGAACGTGCATTTGTCATGCAAGCATAATCCAAGGATGCGTTGCCTGGTTGAGATCTTGGGTGTTACCACCTGTATTGAAAGTCGTAGGTTATGCGATTTCAAGTGGTCTATCCAGCTGGCTACCACGACGGGGGTTTCTGCGATGGAGCTATTTCAGGGCACACCGCCAAAAACTGCTCAAAATGGAGTTGGTCGGGATAGAACAAGCAAGACACAGGACACACTCAGGCTGTGAGTGGAATGAACAAAATTGGTTTTCTGTACTTGACGCCACGCAGTTTCTTCGCCATCGAGCCTGGTCCCATACCACACTGGGACAGTAGTACCTTTGCGTAACCGGTGGATGCTCTCCGAAATCCCTTGTTTTGAACGGGGTCCTGTCCCCAACTGATTCGTGCCACCCCACCCCACCCCACCCCATAGCAAATCTGAGTCCAGTCTCAAGTGTCGTCGGTGCAAGTGAAGCCATCGGCCAGCCAGCATGGAAGAAGACGAGTTGATGCCGTTTTGTGTGAGTGACCATGCGGACGGTGACGCGCGGGACTTTCAACTGACTCGTCAGGCCATTGACTTGCTGGAGAGCACCGAGTTTTCTCTGCGCAAAGTCGTGTTGGTGGCGGTGCTCGAACAAGACACCACGCCATCCACCCCGGACACCGCCACGGCGGAGCATGTTTCGCACGAGCCCGCGGTGGTCGCCAAGTCACCACCAAAGCCGAGCGTCCGCGGACTGTTCTTGCTGAAAAAGCCGTTTGTGCTTGAAGAAATGGATGCTGTCGCGTTTTGTGTGGTGCTTCGCCACGTGGATTTGTCCAAAGAACCTTTTTGGGGAAGCCTGTTGATGGTGTTGTGCTCGCAATTGTACGTGATGAGTGGCAAAGCCATCACTAGCAGCTCGTTTTACCACTTGTCTTTCTTTTTGTCTCATTTCTTGCAAATCCAAGTGCAAGAAACCACTTCAGAAGCCCTGGAAACCACGGGGCAGGACCAAAACGCGCGACTGCTCAAGTTGTTGACACCCAGATTCACTTGGGTCGCGTTGGATCTCAAACAAAAAGAGTTGCAGGGTGATTCGTCGTCTAAATATTTTGAGAAAAAGTTGCAGCAACCGTCCAAACGTGGCCATGATATTGCCGGGCAGATGATGGTGCACGGATTGTTCACGAAACGAGACTGTGTGATCGTAAAGTCCACGACTTTTGCACCAACCCCCACTTCGTTGAGTGCCAATTCCATTCGTCCGTGGACCAGCACGAAACTTGTGCATCATATGAAGGAAAATGCTTCGGTCAAGCACTTGTTTGGGCGCGTGCTTTGTGGAAGTCTGATCGTGCAGCTCATGAGGTCTCTGGCGTATGCGTGGGCCACGCAACAGAGAATTGTCTTGGCGAGAACGATGCAAAACGTGGTCATGACGCTTTGGAAGAAGTTACTCAGCGATGCCCTGATGAAATACAAGTGTCTGATCCACGCACAGATTGGTGCGTATGAGAAGCAGGTTATCGATGCGGATTATCTGGTCGGTGTCACGGAGAATAAACTACAAATGGCTCAATCGGCTCTATCCACAGTCGATGATGGTCAAGGGGAGTGGTCTGCGTTTGATGAGTTTGGCAATCTCAAGAAATTTGTTGCCGATGAGAAAGACCCATCTGGATCGAGTCGACGTGGTTCTCACAGCAACCTGCATGATCCAATAGGCGGAAGCACGTCTAGGGTCGGAAGCACCAGTGGTGCAAGCGGTCTGCCGGGTTCTTCCGGAAACTTGAACCGAGGGGTGTTTGATTTTCTCAAGAAACGAGCAAATAAGGCTTTCTCTAGCATGAATGTGTTCAACTCTCAAATGTCCACCATGAGTTTGGAAGAAACTAAGCGGCTGAGTGGGAGATCTTCGGGCACAAACGTCTCCAATGACCTAATGTCCATCCAAGAAGATGAAGAGCAACAAGCAGCATTGGTGGGTCAACAGAGTGTGGATCAATTGTTGAACTCGATCAATTCGAGGATCATGAGCTTTACGATTCCAAGTGCGTACCGAGAGTATAAGACACGTTCACTGCCAATTGATCGTGATGAGTTCGAGACAATTCATCAAGACGCTCTCATCCAGGCAAAAGCTACCGCTTTCCCATTCATGAACATGAGTGTGTCGTTCTCCAATGATGGTGGCAGCTCTGGCACCGACACGACGGTAGAAGAAGAGAGAATTATGTTCCAACTTGCTTCTGGTGTGGATTTCCTGCCTGGGAAAAAAAGTCTGTTGAAGGCCATTCAGAATGTCAAAAGGCGCTTTGAGATCGCCAATAGACTTGCGTGCTGCATCTTTTGCAGTGATTTGTTGAAGTATTTGCATGCAGTTATTCTCAAGAAGAGCCATGAAGAAGTTCAACAGCGTGTTCGCGAGGAACAAGCATCTGCTGGTGCAAGTGGAGGCGATGGATACAGCAGCAGTGGTGAGCCGGTGGTTACCAGAACACAACGGTCAGGGTCAAGCCCCATTGTGAAGCGTCCCATCCCATCGAACCTGACAAAGATTCCGTGGGAGCTGATGTCGTACCGCATCAATCTTGATGCCATGGTTTCTCAATATCAGTTCATTGCGCGTGGTCCCTTGTCTCATCGTGTGTTAATCAATTTTTTCCAGCAAGTGATTTCCAGGCGACTCGAAAGACTAGTTGAACGCAATTACAAGCGTTTTTGCGACGCATACGAAGATCAAGAGTCCCAACGAACAGAATTGGATAGTTGCATGCAACGAGTTGAAGCCAAAATGGACCAGGCACGACAACTTGAGGAAAGCATCCTTGCGGATGAAGATGCCCAACGCTCTGCACGTCAACAAAAGCAACAACGAGATATTCAAAAGTTGCGTGAAGCAATTGAATCGGCTGATCAAATGATCCAGACAGCCAAACAGGACCAACAGCGATTCTATCGGAGCACAATGGAGGCCACTCGATCCACTTTTAACACCATGGGCAAAGTGGCCACCAAGAACCGTGTGTTCATGGGGTATTTGGAACGCTTCGAAGGTCGCCAATTTTTGCGTCAAAAGTGGACCCAGTACTTCTTTGTGTTGGATGGTGCCTACTTGACTTGCTATCGTACCAAGAGCGATTATGAAGAGCGTGCACCACCGATGGAACCTCCGGTGTGTATCTCGGGGCACAGTGTGGTCAAATCACGCACTGATGACTGCAAGCTGAAAGTGGTTCCGCCAGAAGCTGGTCAAATGTTGCGGTACCGTGCGCCTCCCAACGTCGGACGGGACGTCTGGATGAAGAAAATGATCGAAGCGACTCAATTGTCTCGATAAATGTGGTGGATTACGCCGAAAAGAAAACGAGCACTTCAATGTCACTTATGAACAAGACATCTCTGGTGTTTTTGTCGCGTGTTCATTCATCATCCCAATCGGAAGCAGCACTGGGTTGGAAAGTTTGTTGTTTGTCGTACACAAAGTTGGCATCCGTTGGTAACACTGCATTTTGTTGAAAAATCGTTTCCATGCGTTGTTTGACTTGTTGTAACTGGGTCGCGGAGACGCGATTGTAATCGGCTTGAGGCAGAAGCGATCTTTGCCATCTTGACTTGTTATCCAGCAGTATTTGCAGCAACCGAACTATCTACATGGCAAAAGTGACAAGTTGTTGACCTTCGGATATGATCCTGTTGCGTCTTGCGAACCTGTGTGACGCGAATCTGTCCGAGAAACTGGTCATGTTTTCTGCGTAATTCGGTGGCCACCTGTTCTAAAGATCCTCTCTACCAAACATGTTGTGATACAAATCGAATCGACATCATGTCCATGTGGAAGCACGACCTCAGAGCTGAACAGCGCATGCTACCTTGACTGACAAGATGGACAGGAGCGGGATCTCGTGCAGAAACCTCTTGGAAGGGCTGGCCACATGAAAATATTCGACGATCAACAAACAATGATCAAACCCAAGCGCAACGCGTGTTGGTTCAAGAAGCTGCATCTTGTGTGGACCACCTCCTTTTGGGTGACCTTTCAAGATCGCTCAACTTCAACGTCAACGTTTGGTGATCAAAAGGAACAATGGTATCTGAGTTTGACTTCGATTATTGTTTAATGAAAGGCGCAACATGCAGCAAGAAACCAGATTTGATGGATTCACTGGGAAGTACACAAACGAGAATGTGGGCGTGGTTCTAATTGTTGTTCTTCCATACAAGGTATCTGGTATCTCCCAGTTTGCGAGGACTCAATCTGTGTTTGGCAAAGAATAGAATCGCCAACACAAGGCAAATCGCACCGACGACAATGTAGGCAACTCCCAAGAAAGGATTCTTGCCGCCAAACCATGAAGTAGTCGACATCACCAGCGTCTTCTTGCCTTCAAAGGTTGATACCACAAAATCTAGGTTTTTCAAACAGACACAAACGCCAAACACAGCGAGTTGGAACATGCAGCTCAATGCCTACAAAGCAGCAAGTCTCTGAACTTACTGCTTGATACCAGGAATTGAACGACTGTCCCTTTGTTGAGATCATGATCGATTCTTCCGTACAACTTGCGGAAATTGGGAAGACCCGCCGTGCGCATCCACACAATGAAATGCTCATTCTTGACACCAAATGCTGGTGCAGGCGTGGTCCATGCCGTTTGGTTTTCCTTTGGTTCTTGACCTTCTTCCTTTGGGATGATGAAACGATATTTTGGATTCTGCCAGAGATACAAGTCCTTGTCGCTCCGCTGGTCAGCAGGAATATTCTTGAATTTCGTCTCAATATCCGATTTCCACGCAATGTCCGACTGATCCATCAGATTGACGGTCTTTTTCTTGGTGTCTTCGAACAGGTCATTCTGGTAGTATGTCTTTCCATCGGGTAACGTTACACTGTTGATCCAGAAGATGTCTATGGCATGCACGACACCTCAATGAGCCAGGTTCTCTCTCATGGTGACGTTTTCGTCAGTCTCCCCTCACCATTGAACAGACTGTTGGCAATCAAACCACAAGGATTCAAGTTGTAGACGGTTGGAGTGGTGCTGATAGGAGTCGTTGCAATGGAGTCGTATTTGATCACCGCGTTGGACTGTTTAAGTGGAGAACAGTCGTTGGTACTGGCGCTGGGATCGCCTCTCAGCTGGGCATCACTTCGCGATTGCACATAGCGTCGATGGTTTTGATAAAAGTTATCCAATTGATAATACACGAAAATTGGGCTTTTCATGTCTTTTTCCAGCTTGAATGACACCAAACACCCATGCTCTTCGATATCAAAACTGTTGCCATCGTCTTCGCTCTTCAAGTAGCATCCCTGGCCAAATTGCTTGACATTGGCCACATCTGTGATATTGGCATCTTTGCCATCATACTGAACGGAGTATTCGACAACCTGCTCCCACAAACAAGCCACAAAATGCGTCAACGCCAAACGGTGAGTCTTGATCGCGAAAAGGGATGCACGAAAGGGCACAGACATTCTCAGATTCCGTGTGAAGAATGACGCCAATCGGCACAAAAACCAGTCCAACGACTGCAAATGTTCCAATGACCCAATTGGGTGTCAGAATGGGCTGCCAAGCCTTGAGCTTTTGCTGTTTGAAAGGAGTGTCTTGCGCGAGCAAGCAGGTGCAGTAGTAGAGGCAAACGTCAAAACGCCGAACAAGACCCTATGGCAGGAAAAGCATTGCGGTGCACCTTCGGGCTTTCGAGTCTTAGTCTCCATGGATTGCCACCTCTACAGCAGTGCTCAGGTCCTTCTGTTGTCGTCTTGCTCTTCCTCTTCTTTGGCTCAAGTTGCCTTTTGCTGCCGTTTCCGTCCGTTTCATCATGCTGCTGCGGGCGTTCTCTCGAATGATTGGCCAATTGCCATACCAGTTTAAACCAATCACCACTACAGACAAAGACTCAGACAATCGACTCAGATTCGTGGATTCTGATTCAGCGTATTGTTAACTCAAGAACCGACTAACTGATGGAGTTTACTACTACATACACAATGGGCAGGCAGCCATCGGTGCATGCCCAATAGCCAAACGACTGGATCGTCTGTCTTTGTGTGTGCCGTTTTAGTTGTTGGCCTTCCACACCAGATAGCGTGTGTCCCCAAGTTTACGAGGACTCAGCTTATGCTTGGCAAAAAACAGAATCGCCAGCAGCATGCAAACCGAACCCACAACGATATACGCGACACCGAGAAAAGGATTCTTGCCTCCAAACCACGAAGTGGTTGCAATCACAAGAGATTTCTTGCCGTCAAATGTGGTCACCAAAAAATCTGGAAGAACAATACGCGCAATCAATCACCCACACCAGGTCAATGCAACCAGCCATGATATACAAAAAAAACACTCACTGCTCGACACGAGAAATTCAATGACCGTTCCTTCCTTCAAATCATGATCGATTTTGCCATACAATTTGCGGAAATTGGGAAGCCCCGCAGTACGCATCCACACAACAAAGTGCTCATCCTGCACGCCATACGCGGGTGCACGTGAAGTCCAGGCCGTTTTGTTTTCTTTTGGTTCTTGGCCTGGATATTCCGGAATGATGAAACGATACCTTTGGTTCTGCCACAAGTACAAATCGGCATCGGAAAGCGAGTCGTTCGGGATGTTCTTGAACTTGGTCTCGATGTCTGATTTCCACGCGATGCCGGTCTGGTCCAACAGATTCACTGTCGAGACCGAAGCGCCAGGAAACTGGTCATTCTGGTAGTATTTCGAGCCATCAGGAAGTGTCACACTGTTGATCCAAAAGATATCTGAAGCACACCACAAAGCAGAGATAGCAGAGATTGATGGCGTTAGTTATAGATTGTTCCTCTTTCAACAAACCACTCTGGCTTGAAGACGCACCATTGAAGAGACTGTTGGCAATGAGACCGCAAGGGTTCAAGTTGTATATGGTGGGCGTGGAGTTCAGAGCACCAAAGATGGAGTTGTACTTGATAACTGGGTTTGGTGTAGTCTTCATCGGCGAACAATCGGTAGTACTTGCACCAACTTGGCCACGCAGTTGCGCATCGCTTCGTGATTGCACATAACGTCGATGATTTTGGTAGAAATTGTCCAACTGATAGTACAAATAGATCGGCTTCTTCATGTCTTGGCCAAGTTTGATCGAGATCAAGCAGCCTCGCTTCTCGACATCAAACGTATTGCTGTCATTCTCGATGGTAAGTTTGCAACCTTGGCCCAGGTCAACCACATTATCGTTGTCCGGAACATTCACGCCATCGTATTGAACGGAATACTCCACTACCTGCGGACCACACACACACACACAGCAAACCCTTACAAAAATGCTCCGCACGCCAAAGACTTTCAAATGTCCGCAATGGGAGGGAGAGAGCAAAAAATGCCACGTACATCGTCCGAAGCAATGTGAAGAACGACACCAATTGGAATGAATAGCAACCCCACAAAGGCAAAGGTGCCAATGACCCAATTGGGCGTCAGAATCGGCTGCCACGCTTTCAGTCTTTGTTGCTTGAATGGCGTATCTGTGGTCCACAACATCGTAATAACACTTTCAGTAAATATCATCCACTCCAATAGCAAAAGCAGGACCAGGATAGTGACCTTCTGGCCGTCGGGACTTTGTCTCTTCCATCTTTCCGGTTGCAGCTCCGCAAATCAACACTGCTTGTTGTCTCGTTCTGGTTGCTTTGCTCTTTTTGGAGACGAACCGAGTTCCTCTTCTTTTGCACTGACTTTTCCAGCACTTGTGACTGGTTGAAAAATTCCCTCGAACACTATTTTAGCCAATCATTGGCCAGCAAATCCATGATTACCCTGGTGATTACACAAAAAGGCACCAAACTCACGTGTGACACATCATGCGGTCGCATGTGTGGGAATCAGATGCTCTGCCTTCACGGCAATTGAGCAAGTGAATGGCAGCATCAAATGCAATGAGCGATTCATTCTCCGATTCTTTATGACATTGCTCTCATGGATACTCAGTAGATTTGATGTGTGGGGCTGTTATCTCTTTCGATTGGCTCGCGAACGTTTCGACGGACCCGCTCGAATCAGATCCTCAGATCGATTGTTCCGGTCACTCCGATTAGGTACGAATCGCGGGCAGTCCTTGAAAAGACACCCAATCCAACATGAGTGCGGACGGCGTGAGTACAAGAACGAAAGGCTTTGCGCTGGGAGAGATAGATGGTGTAGTATGCTGATTCAATTGGATTGTACAGGAATACACGGTGGAATATGTGGACGATCGACCCGAAGAATGCAAGTTTCTCAAACGGGAAGGGCTGGTCAAGATCACGTACGCCAACGGTGATATGTACGAAGGACCGATTGGAAGAGACCGACTCAAGCAGGGAAATGGAAAATATACCTGGCGAACTAAAGGAGAAGACGACGAATGTGAGTTTTGTTTTATCCGATGAGCTGACCAGTTATGTTGACGCGTGGCTCGACTAATGGGACATGTTTCTCTTGATCGTGTGGATTCAGTCAAAAATGTTGCTACGTTTGAAGGATATTACGAAAGTGGAGTCAAGACTGGCATTGGCAAGATGACTTTCCCGAACGGGGATGTGTATCATGGCGAATGGCGCCAAGACAAAATGAACGGCGAGGGTTCGTTTTTGTATGCCAACGGCGACATTTTCAGCGGACACTTTGAGAATGGCATTCGGTTTGGAAAAGGCACTTATGAATTTGCAGGTGACAAGAGTCTGTTGGCAGGCACTTGGAAAGAAAACACCATTTTGGAAGGAAAATGGATCTTCAAAAGCGGTGGATCCTACGCTGGTCACTTTGAGAATGGATTACCGATTGGTGTGTGCATGCTAAAATTCCCCAACGGGCTGCAACAAGATGGGGAATATGTGAAAGTGCAAGAGACCAACCCAGCTGGAGAGCAAGTCGCAGTGCATAAATTCATCGGAGGCGCAATCGTGAAGGCCTGAGAGAATGGAAGATGCAAGAAATCAAGCTTAACTGTTTCTGTTTACTGAATATACTTATTGAGGAACCGACGATGGAAATCGTTTCGAATGGTATCGTTGATGAATCTCTTCTTGAGCTCCGGCTCGTTTCTTGACTGGTTCTTAAAAACCACATCATCATTCCATCGTCGTTTCATCTTGGCGGTGCCACCAGAAGCAACACTCTGGCCCTGCATCAAAGGATTTCCTTGAAGAATCTCTTCACGACTTGCTTTTTCGGCTTGTTGACGCTCTTCTTCTTCCTGCAAACACAGGCATGCCCGTAGGTGTCAGCTCTCTCCAGAAGACGCAGAAACGCGCTTCCAACGCTCTTGACCAGAGTACACACCTTTCGAAGTCTTTCTTCCTCCCTTTCTTTCTTGATTTTCTCCAATTCGCGCATCAACTCGGCTTCTTCGTCTTCCTCACTGTCGCTGTCAGAGTCGCTGCTGTCTTCGTCTTCCGAGTCTTCTGCGGCGACAGCATCTTCATCGTCGTATTTTCTTGCGACTTTTTTTAATTCAGCTTCGCGTGCATCGGCTTCAGCGTCTCCGAGCAAAAGGATTTTCTTGTTATTCTCGAGTCGACGGAGTTTCTCTGATCACAGTTATGACAAATCCAATCACTCGTCAGGTACGAGAGCAGACCCCAATGGTCAGACAAATGAGAACTGAACGCTTAACCTTGTGCCGTGTCTGTGCGAATGTTTTTCTGCTGTTCGTGTTTGGCCTCTTTTCCTTCGAGCTCGCTCTTTAGGTCGCGCAATTCCACTTCATTGGCGGTACCCTGGCCGACTTGTCTGTCGTGTTCACCAATGTTAGGAGACTAACAATAGCAACTCAATGCTGCATGGAGGACGATAGCGACTTTGTTTCTCACCTCATCTTGAGCTTAGTGTGACCAGGAAGATCTCGAGCAGAGAATTGTTGGCTGATTTGACCTGCTCATTGAGTCATTTGATTGACCAAGAGTGTTCCGTTGAACGACGGAATGCGTAAAACGCGGTGCAAAGCCACGGCGACGATGAGAAAAAAGGCGATCACAACAACAAAGAGAGGGATTATAAACATTTTTGAAGAGTCGCGCACCTCCAGCTTGCCATCCTCCTTCGTTCTTTTGGCCGACAGCAGCATGCCAAGTTGGTCGATGTGCAGTTGTCATTCTGTTGCTAGTGTCTTGTTGGTTGGTAACTATTTGGGAGGTCTTTTTGTAACTTATCTGAAATGAGTAAACACTATTTTCAGAGAAAGCCCATTAAAATCAGTTTTATTACAAGAGTATACAAGCGGACTGTCAATCTTTGGTGAATGCAACAAAGGTTGGGTTTTCCAAGGGATGAATAGGCACACGTGAATAACCCAAGAAAGCATCCATATCCAGTTTCATTTCAGCTAATGCTTGACGCTGGAGCTTGACTGGAGCCGGTAGATAGCTAATAAGCAACATCAAATGCGGCAATCGGCTCAAATCTGGGCAATGCTCATGAAACTTGAGGATTACATACATCAGCTCAAGCGTTGGCACCAAATCAAACGCATGTTCGTTGACAACTCTGATTGGATTCAGGTCAAGACGACTTTCAAACACAATAGACGACGACCGTGTTTGCATTTACAACTGTCACTTGGACACGCTCACACTGCACAGACATCACTCACATGACTTTGAGTTGCGTCAGCAAGTTTTTTGGATTGCGAGTTCCATCTTGATTGACCGTGTTGCCATAAAACATGTCCGATGAAACACTGGAAAAGTTGTTGCCGTTCAAATATCTGCGCAAGAGAACACCCGGATCCATATACAACGCATCAAAGCCGATACCAATCAGTAGTTGCTCAATCCCATGAAGTGCCAGCAAAAGAGCATAATCAAAAGACTCTACAGGTGTGTGGTTTCTATGGGAATGTCATCAGGAACTTGCTAATGTACACCGCGAGAAGAATGAGTTGGTCACAATGCCAAAATCCAAACCCCCACATGATTCCGCACCGCTAATCCAGCGAAGTCGCAGTACACTGAGACGCGGACACGTCCAATGCAATTACACATCGATGGACAGCATTCAACGACCTGTTTCGGGATGCAAACCACCCACGCAACCAACGAAAGGAACCGCATTGCTCGATGTCTTCCTGACAATGTCTTGCAGCTTGAAGAGACGCCCACCGCACAGGAAATTACCAAACTAGACAAGTCTTGAATTCTGCACACTTATGATCTGCTTCCAGTCATATCCTCAGACAACTGAGTATCTTCGTCAAACAGATCGCTGTTTTGTTCAGTAGCGCGGCCATCGCCACTTGAAGAGCTACCAGGTTCTTGTTTAGCAAGCCATAAACGCCGCTCTTGCGTGTTGTTCTTCGGGGAGTTCTCTTTGTTCTGCACTGTACCCACAAGAATCGATTTGAGTGGGGCGGTGGGCGGAGTGGTCGTTGTTGTCGTCCTTGTCGTTGTCGATGGGGTCTCCTGGAACTGCAGTGACTTGGCGTGACCACGCTCTGCAGCCAACAGTTCAGTCTGCGTCGCAGATAACACGACGTGAGTTTCTTCGTCTTCCTGATCTTCGTCCTCCTCATGGTCCCTGTCATCCTGGCTAATCTCCGCTTTCACTTGATCCACTTGTGGTGCAGTTTCTTGTTCTTCAGGCATTTGCGCCTTCAGTGATCTGATCACAGGTTGAGTCTCACTCGATTGAGTGCCATCCATTAGCATTGTCATGGACGCACTCACAACTGATGATATTGGCACGGATGACGCTACAGGCTGAGTAGAGTTCCCGCTGTTGCTGCTACCATTGCTGTTGGGTTCATCCAATGGGCCTTCTTCAGGTTGAGTGTCAGCGCAGTAATCCTCTTGGGTTCCTTGGGAAGGCTCCGACGGAAAAGAACTGGAGCCAGAGTCGCGTTGAGTTCCTTCTCTGCCAAGTGGCTGTACTGTATCCATGCCATTCATCTGCACCAACAAGCGTTTGCCCAAAACACTCATCTCGTGCATAACATGCTGGAAAGCTTCCTGCGCCGACGTCAAACGGGAATTGAGAACGATTTTTTCTTCATTAACGCCCCTGCCAGACCACGTGCAGTTAGACACAGTATCCATTCGTTCACAGCCATTTATTCTTGCTCACCGTTGGCCTTCTTCGATGACTTCCGTACGTAATTTGACTGCATCCACGGCTTCTTGCAAAGCCTTTTTGTCATTCTCTAAACTTTGCACTTGCTCTTCGAGTTGCATGCTTCGCGAAAAAGTATCCCGGAGCTCCGCTTTCAAAGATGTGTTTTCTTCTTGTTGTTTGTGATGCAGTGACTCCAGATGATCTCGTTCTTGCTTTGTTTGAACCAAATTCTCTTTCTCCTGGTGCAATTGTTGTTCCAGCAGCTGAACTTTGTCACCCAACTGCTTCATGTCGCGCTCCAGTCGTTCAATACCCTGTGTTTTCTCTTGTAACAGCTTGGCATTGGCGGCCAACTCCTTTTGAAGATTTACGACCTGGTCTTGCGCTTCTTTTAGCTCCTTCGCCGTCTCTTGTCGTTTTTTCTCCGCGGTTCCAATTCGCTCCTGTAATTCAGCATCTCTCTCGAAAGATTTGTCCAATTTCCTTCGCAGTTCGCGATTGGATTTCTGCAGAGTTTCCGTGACCTGCAACAACTCGTCCGACTTAGCGTTTCGAGTCGGCGCAGAAGGGGCGTCTGTTGCGGTTGTGACGGTGCTTTCGGCGGTTGTACGGTGTTTTGCGCGCTTTGATGGTGTCGTCTCAGCAGACTTATTTGACGCAAAATTATCCAGTCGCTTGGTTGTTTCATCTTTCTCCACAAGTTCTTCTGCACCGCGCTTGCGTAAATGAGAGGCAGAATGCATACCAGGTCTTGGCACCGGGTTTGAAGACTTCCACGCAGCATATTCTTGACGAAGTTTTCTGTTTGCAGGTGTCAGTGCGTCCTTGCTGCAATTACAGATAAGCGCGAGAGCAAAGTGAGTGTTAATCACCCGGACCGAAATTCCTCTTACTGAACAATTCGAAACTCACAACAACTCAAATTTATACACAAGTGGCGCAATGGCTAGAACAAAAGAAGACATGAATGTGAGCAAGGTACACGAAGACCACAGACGCGCTAACCGTCACACCTTTGTTGTGCAAGCCAGGAGTTGTTAGATGAATCGTGACGTTTGGAAGAAGCACTGCTTCTTTCTCTTTGCCGACAACTTCTTCATTGACAAACACGCCATTGCGACTGGCAGGACCAGAGTGATTGTCATGGGTTGTTCCTTCCTTTTCTGCTCCACTTTCCCAACCAATCCTCACCTCAGGTCTTTGATATGGACAACCGGTTCATTCGGGTCTTTGTCATCCAGTCTGATCATAAAGTGCTGCACAATTTGCACATAAGAGATCTGTCAATCAGGCGCTATCGAACTTGCAAACAGCTTCTGTTTGCAACACTTACCAAAGCACTGATGAAGGGTTTGTTGATGAGCAAATCGGATCGATTACGATTGCGACCGATCCGATGCTCATTGAGGAAGAAAACAAGGTGATTCGTCTGATTCTCGGATTGCTCATCAGTCTGCTGCGAGATCAATTTGAATCGGCCCCATGCCGGCGGCTTCTCCATCCTCTTCCTCTAGTTTGTTACTTCGAAGTGTTTTTCTTTTGCCTATCAAACACTGGACCCAGCTGAGTGATGGTCCCAGAATGTTAACTGGTAGCTAGCTAACAGTTACAGATGCCAGCAATGCACTTGTTGTGGCTGATCAATATTGGATTAGGTGTGCATGGTTTTGCGCGGTTCGTCACTAAGATGAGGCTGGTAGTCACCTAGAAGCATGTACCATCGCTCCAGTGCATTCACAAATTGCGCGTGGTCGTTTTCTATCGCGGCAAATTCCGAGTTGGCCAACATGGTGAGAACTTGTTGGCACTGACTCACATCTTGTTCACCTGCAGCCACCTGTGTCCATCCGAGAAAAAGGATCAGACAACGGGAGGTGGGTGGGTGGGTGAGCATGATGGAGTGATGGCATCTCATTGACAGTGTGTCAAACCACATACATCCTTTGCCCAGAACAAGATACCCATCAAAACGACACTGACCTGAGAGAAGAAGCCCACAGACGCACTCTGTTTGGCCCGCCACCACTTGATTTTGCCCGAGTCATCGAAAAGCTCCAGTACATCAAACGCTTTTAACGCGTACAGATACATTTGAACCTGTTGGAGGTTTGCCATGTCAACGCGCGTGGGACGAGGCGGATACTTCAACTTGACCAGCGCGCACCTGGAAATACTCGTTGGCCGCAAATGCAACAAATTGCAATTGTTCACGTGATGCAGTTGTTCCAGTCATCAAACTCATTTGCTGCTGTACGAGTTGCCACGCAAAGGACGCCTTGGATTCAGTTCTTTGGCGAATGCAGCTCTTGACGAGCCAGAACCTCAGGTCACTCTGCTTTTTCGGTCTGGCCACAAGCATTTCCTGTTTTTGGAGTTGGATAAACGCCTGTTCTGCTTCCTAATGGCAATATGTTCCACATTTGTACACCGTTGTCAGTTGTCACATGCCTGGTAGTGATTCAGTATAGCCGGGAGTTTATCACTCAACTGAAAAGCGACCAGTTTGAGCAAGGCAAACCGCATAGTTCCAGTGGAAAGCAAAGTCGTCACCACCTGCATACTGCGCGATGGAGTTCAGATACACATAGGCTTGGTCGAACTCTTTTCGCAGGAAGAAGTATGATGCCATTGCTTGACGACCAGGGATGGTATCAAGGTTGGCGGGATCGGAGCCAACAGCCTATGAAGAGAGACGATCAGTTGATTACGAGTAACTCAATCAGGATCATAAGCCTCACACGAAAGTGTTTCTCCGCGACGAACACGTTTTCTTGACGTTGGTTGCTTGGGTCGTCACGGTAGCTCAGCAAGAAGAAGGCGATAGCCTTCAGTGTCGTTAAGAGTGGTACCTCAGATTGAGAACAATGCTCTAGTTCACGTATAAGCTCCACTGCTTCAGTGGCGTGATCCCAGTTGATGGTGGTATCTCTAGTGGTGGCTTGTGCTTCAGACTGGCTGTGCTGCACATGTTGAATCAGCTCGTGTTGTCTTTTCAAGTGGTACAAGATCAGATTATATCGAGCTTCGGGAACTTGGATCATGACTTGTTGAGCATTGAAAACCTGAAATGTGCCGATCGGATTCTGGAATACGACATGATTATACTTTATCAATGTGCTCGCTAGGGCATTGGCTGGGAGAAAAGGTATCCGATCTCGATCTTGACCGTGATTACGGGCGTAGCTTCGACGAGAATCTTTCGTTGTCTGGTGTTGTTGTGCTTGCTCTTGGTGAAGACTCTTGACGGCTTCGTTCCCATCGTATAGTCTGAAAGTGCTGCATGCCTTGAGATTGGTAGCCAACGGACTTCTTGGGAACTGCTGAAGATACGTTGCAATCAATTCCAGAGACACATCAAAGTACTCTTGCTGGTAATAGCACAAGGCTAGATACACCTTCATTGCGGCGAGTTGTTCATTCTGGGTCACCAGTTGCTTGAATACATCACTAGCTTGCTGGTAATTCTGCTCGCTATAGGCGACAGCGGCTCGCGCAAGCTGATCACACATCAACGAGGAGTGTTTTGCACCAACAAGTGAGTCGAGTTTGACGCTCGAAGAGGTGTTATGGCACTGGAATCCCACCAAATACCTTAACCGGCGGAGCAGGCACGAATGAATTGTCTTCATCGATGTTGCTTTATTGATGGCCACCCGTTTTCGCACAGAAACATCATCCTCGTCATTATCATCGTCACCACTCTCCTCTTCATCGTCTCTCTTGGCTTCTCTCGATGATGGCGACTTTGTTTGACGTTGTTCTTCCATGAGTACTTGAAGTCTCTGAAATGCTGCGATGCCTTGTTGAACCTTGTTGAATTGTCCCAATCGATACAAGCAGACAAGGCGATTCAATTGCCACATTTGATACAATGATGATGAAGCCAGCGGGGCCATACACTGTACAAGTTCCTCATAACACTCAAGTGCCTGCTCGAATTCGCCGAGTTGAAACAAGCAAAACCCCAACCAACTCTGCCATAAGGCCCATTTTTGGGAAAGTGAACTTTGCGGGTCCTCTTCTGGTGCAAACTGGGGGATGCTCTTGTTGATTAGCCCAAGTTGAAAGCGAATCCAACAAGAGGCGCCAACAAAATCGCGTCGGCTCACAAAGCTTTCTAGATCTGGTACAGGTTGGCGACGTCGCTTTGGAGCCATGGGGTATTGTGACCTTTCATTACGTAGCTCAAGGTGGAATCAGACTCAGATTTGGTATACATTGTTGCCACATCTTTGGGAAGCATGCATGTGCCAATAGCCAACATGCGCCAGACATGAGAATATGCGTGACAAGGCGATTGACCCGACCAGACACGAACACAAGATCATGAAACAACACATCAGTTGTCTCTCATCTCGCCCTTCCACCGCATTTGGAATGCGCAGGCACCACTTCTGTTGTGGGTAGGTCCTGTAGCAAAAGAATAGAACAAGGAATCTAGGCACATTGTACCACTTTGGCGACATACAGTACCATCAGAATGATGGTCTTTCTTTTTCAGTTTGGTGGAGTGAAAAAAACACGTGCGTGTTGGGTTGGGTTGGGTGGAGTTGTTGTGAGCACGTCCCTTGTTTCATTCATTCTGAGAAAAATCCCAAGTGAACGAATCGAAGCGCGTTAAAGAGGGGCGGGGGAGCGAGAACCTGCAAAGCGCGTGGAGAGTTCAGTTTGCTTTGGACGTTGACCAGCCATCCAAGACAGGAACCAACAAAGGAACGATCATGAAGTGCGTGCTTCCGCTTTGGACCGCTGCACTGGTGGCGTGTGCGTGTTCTTCGGCATCGGCCCATGATGCGACTGTTTCGGAAGCCCAAGTGGCGGATCTTGTGCACAAGTACCATTCTACCCACTTCTTGCGCTCCGTGCCGGCCGCCACCAACGACAAGGACGACTCAGACGGATCGGAGTCTACTTCTTCCTCCAGCACCGATGACGAAGATGAATCGCCGTCGACAGAACCTCCGGTTACTTCCCCTTCGCCATCGCCTGAGCCGGAAACTCCTCAAGATCCGCCACCATACGCTGCCAAATTGGAACGCGATGCCAACCATTTCGTCTACAAGCTGCAACGCTGGACGGAAGAACTTGTGGGAGCTGTGCCGGGTAAAGAATTGGTGCTGGAGAGCCACTTCACGGCACAGAGCAAAGGCGACAATGAATCGCAAGACCCCTGTGGTGATCTGGTTGCCCACAAGCTCTTTGGTGTCATCAAAGATTTTTTAAAGCACCCAGATTATGCCGTTATTACAGACAAGGAAGTGGACAAGTGGGCATGGCGTCCATCCAGTGAATGCCTTGGTCGTCATCACTCGATTGAAGTGGATGGTGGGGTGCATGCAGAATTTGAGGTTGTGTGTGACGATGCAGTTTTGGTCAGCGCTGGTGCTGCTTCCGGTGGTGTCTCCAAGAAAGTGTTTTGGAAAGATGTGGAGACCACTGGAATCGCTGTGGCTGTGGATATTTTGAATGGTACGATCGTCTCTGGTGGAGCTGCTGGCTCAATCATTCCAACATCTAGCTTCCGATACATTCCTGACGATGTCAAACAAGTGTTGCACTCGCTGAGAAACATTACCCATGACTGTGCTGCAGACAAGAACTTGGTTGTTCGTGGTTCGGTAGGTGGTGGTTGGCGTCAGACGTTTGCAGAAGATGACAGCGCTTGGGATAGATCTGCCGATCGAAGCGCTGTAGGTTATGGTGACGGCTTCAAGATGACTTATCAACCAATTCCATTGCCAGTCCCACCAACTGAAAGCCCTGTCACTCCGGTGCCTTCTTCTTCCCCAGCTCCTGTTGAGATTCCAGCTGTATCTCCAGAGATTCCAGAGGTTCCTGCGCCTCCAGAGACTCCAGCCACGACAACTGAGACTCCTGCTGCCCCAGAGACGCCATCTACGCCAACTGATGCTCCAACCGAGGCTCCATCCGCTCCAGTTGAAACTTCAGCACCAACGGAGACTTCTGCTCCAACTGAGACTCCTACACCAACTGAGACTTCTACTCCAGACTCGGATGCTCCAGCTCCGCCGGCTGAGACTCCAGTACCAACCGAGACTTCTGCTGCTCCAGAGACTGATGCTCCAACTGAGGCTCCAGCACCAACTGAGACTTCTACTCCAGACTCGGATGCTCCAGCTCCGCCTGCTGAGACTCCAGCACCAACCGAAACTTCTGCTGCTCCAGAGACTGATGCTCCAACTGAGGCTCCAACTGAGGCTCCAGCACCAACTGAGACTTCTACACCAACTGAGACTTCTACTCCAGAGTCGGATGCTCCAGCTCCGGCGGCGGAGACTCCAGCACCAACTGAGATCTCCGCTGATCCTGAGACTGATGCTCCAACTAAGGCTCCAACTGAGACTCCAGCACCAACCGAGACTTCTGCTGCTCCAGAGACTGATACTCCAACTGATGCTCCAACTGAGGCTCCAGCCGCTCCAGCTGAGACTCCAGCACCAACCGAGACTTCCGCTGCTCCAGAGACTGATGCTCCAACTGAGGCTCCAACTGAGTCTCCAGCACCAACCGAGACTTCCGCTGCTCCAGAGACTGATACTCCAACTGAGGCTCCAACTGAGGCTCCAACTGAGGCTCCAACTGAGGCTCCAGCACCAACCGAGACTTCTGATGCTCCAACTGATGCCCCTTCTGGTCCGGTGGAGACTCCAGCACCGACTGAGACTCCTACGCCAAGTGAAGCTGCATCAGCAGAGCTCGAGAAAGTCTCCGAGGTCACTTCCTCGCTGTACTTCAAGTCAAGTACCGATTGCGAGCACGATGCCTATGACAAATCGTGTGTTTTGGCATCAGCCCTCTCTCAACTTAGCGTCAAGAACGCAAACTTCTCGTTCTCGAAGACTCCTGAAGTGCATGGTGTGGGCTTGTTCCAATTGGTGACCATGCTGTTTGTGGCTGGCATTGGTGTGACTGTGTTTGCTGGTTATCGTACCCACGCTCGTCGTAACGGATACGAATCCATTCCAAGCGATGTGTAATGCGAATACCAAGTATCCAAAGTCGGACGTAATGCACGGGATTGGGCCCCTGCATTGGAAACACGCGCCTGATCTTTTTTTTTTTTTTCGTTGTTGGTCTCTGGATTCGTGAATTTCTTTCTCCTAGTATTTGCTTTGACATATCGCCTTGAACATGAATGCAAACACACTTGCCTTTCATTCTTAATGATCGTGGGAAAACTGTAGTACTCGACACACTAGTACTCTGTCCGAGACAGTCCATGGCCCGTTTTTTGGTGGGTGAACGACGTTAAGAATGCCGAAATGACGTGGATGCATTTGGATGGGAATAGTTGCACATGGCGCGCCCAGTAAGTACTAAGCACACTACGAACGAGCTCCCTCCCTCCATGAACTATACTACTGTACACACGGATGAAAACGAATCTCAATTCCACAAGCGTGAATTCATCCCATCCCTGGCACATCAACGCCATGGATTCTGCCCGAATCAGTTGGGATCTGTGTGGAGATTGTGTCGTGCGTGTGGTGGAACCATTTCGGCCCAGTAAAGTAGGCTTACTGAGTAGCATTTGCGTTCTGAAAAATATGGAACACTCGCTCCCGACAACCCACTGACCCTGTTGGATGGGGTCTTCTCAGATAAAATGACGTGAAAGCCCAAAGGGATTCCCAGAAACGGACCGGGAGTGGTTGGTGGGTTCACAATGCATCACCATCAGACTCTTGGTAGCTTGGGCTGAAGGGTTAAACCCACAGGTTCCAGACTCGATCTTGTTTGAGTTGAAGATGGCGTCAGTCAGCGTGGACGCCAGCAAGATGCCCCGTTTTGGTTCCATCAGTCCAGTGATGACTCTGCTTCAGCCGAGTTGTGCGACAAAGCTTCTCGTGAAAATGGCTCGTCTGCGTCTCCGTCTGATGGATGCCTCAATGGGCCTTTCTGCCAAGAAGAAAGAACGAAGGCAAGAGACCTAAAGCGCTTCAGATTTCCGATGCCCATCCATCTCTAGTGCTACGTGTACCGATTTGTCATCCAACAATCCATTGGTTGGATTGTCTGGACCGCTGGTTTGTGCAAGCCATTGCATGTGAAGTCGCTCGACGATGACGGTGGCTGACTTCTGAGTACTCCACTCACGCCAGCGGTTCTTAGCCATCATCATCCCCTGGCTTTCACGCCCTCGATCTCTTGCGCTTGCGCCGTTCGTCGCTGACTTGTGCGGGAGTGCTGTCATTCTGCAATTCGTCTCGTGGTCCGCAACAAGCTTCGCCATCCGACAACACAAGAAGAATCCAATATGTTTGGTATGAAGCTGCTGACGTCGTGTTGCGCCTTGGTTTTGGCGCTTGCGGGATCTTCTGTTGCCGCGCAAGCTGCCGGTAATGTCGCGACCTGTTACGACCCTGCCCATTCGTATGCGTATCCATTGAACGGCGCGGCGTTTGATGAGCCTTCCTTGCGCGCTTCGATTGAAGCAGATTTCGAACAGCTGAGCAAGCATTTCACCCATGTGCGCACGTACAACTCGCAATACTACGGCATCGCGGTGGCTCCCATTGCCGCCAAGTACGGACTCAAGCTGTACCTGGGTGTTGCCATGGTGCGCGAATCTTGGTATCAAATCGAGAAGAACATGGCGGCTGATGCTGTTCGCGACTTTTCGGGCACTGTGGAAGCTGTGATTTGTGGTAACGAAAACATGAAGGACTATGTCTTCAGTGACAACGATATCATGGCTTGTGTCAACGACATCAAGGGCCAATTGGGCGGTAACACCAACGGCGTGCAGTTTGGCACGGTGCAACGTATTTCGGAGTTTTTGGATGATGGCTTCAAACCCCAAATGGACCGACTCGCCAACGAACTGGATGTACTTGGTGTGAATATTTATCCATTTTTCGATGCCGGGTTCAATCACGGTGCACCAATTGCCAGTATTGACAATCTCTGGAACCGTTGCGCCGACCGTTTCCCAGCGCACAAGCTGCGCTTGACCGAGACGGGGTGGGCAACCCAGGGCGGTACACCGAGTTTTGCACCAAACAACTGGCCAAGCATTGACACTTCAAAGCGTGTCTACGACGCACTTGTGGACTGGACGCCCCGTGGTGCGGAAAACTCGCCCAAGTTTTGGTTCATGGCGTACGATCGTCGTCCAGATGACCACATCTTCCCAGAAGACTATGAGCAGCACTTTGGCTTTTTCACCATTGACCGTCAAGCCAAGACGGAGAATTTCCCACGTTTGGGCGGTGGCGGTGGTCAGGGTCCCAATCCTCCTGTGGACGAAGATGAAAACAAGCACTTCAAGTTTGATCAAGATGGCTGCCGGTTTGTGTTTGGCGTGGACTATGAGTTCAACGACATTGGCCACGTACGATCGGACAGTGCCATCGGCTGTTGTCAAATCTGCCGCGAATTCAATGGCTGCCAAGCGTTTGCATTTTCCAGCTATGAACGCGGCACTTGCTGGCTCAAGAGCCGCAAGGGTCGCAGCATCATCAATACCGACACGATCAGTGGCTACTTTGTTTAATCTTTGTGTAGATGGTCAATTTTGATTTGGGATAGTTGGAGAAGAAAGAGAGCAAGAGATGGTGGATGTGTGTGTAGTTTTGTGAGTTGATGTCTGGAATGAATGATACATGAAGCAGAGATCTCTTCCAATGCCACACGTGTTGTGTGTTTGGGAACCATGGATAGAACAATCTCTTGCTTTTTCTACGCCTATGCCGCGTCAGGCTTCTCATCGTCTATTACACTACTCGAGTTTTGCTCGCAATATGAAAGTATGCCATGCACAGCCGCCAACGCACAGGGTTCGAGCAAAGATCTGCCCCCAGGCAGGATTGAACTACCGACCTTCCGCTTACTAAGCGGGTGCTCTACCACTGAGCTATAGGGGCTTGTTGTGTTTACTCTGTGCTGTTCCTTGGTAAAAGTGCATCTATGGGAGCGGATGAGAAAGGCCATCCAGGTTTCCTTTTTGCAAGCTCCACCGCAACAGCAAGGTTGCCGTGGTGATGCTCCCACCAAGAATGCAACTCAGTTGGCAATTCACCTGGCTTTCACCAAAGAAGAAGAAGAAGTAGAAGAAGAAGAAGCCAACGCGCGATAGGAATATGTCTTGTCGGTCGTATGAAGACGCCATGTTTGTCAAGAGTTTCCACTCCCAGCCTCAATTCCAATCGTCGGCATCTTCATCCCAAGCAGCAACCGCCGCCTGCAACACCACCAATGCGTTGACCGGCTCTTCCTCCGACACTGCCAGCCACTTGCGCAGTGGTGGGTCTTCGCACACTGACGTCATGATGATGATGATGGAGCTTCGCTTTTGCAAATGGCAAAACGCGCTGTTCGATTGCCTGGACGAGTGCATTCCCAATACACTTTTGGCGTATTGCTGTTCATGGATCTCGATGGCACAGATTGCTGTTCGTGTGGGCGTGATCACGTCGTATGGCAGGGCTTTGGTTGGCTTTGGAATTGGCGCGTTTCTGCAGTGGGTTTTCTCCACGATTGCTCCGTCCGTGTATTGCCGTCAAGTGCTCTGGCTCTGGTTCACCCCATCGTTTCGATGGGCCATACATGAGGAACCTATCGTGAACGCTGTTGTCAACCCCCAATGTCTTGAAGACGGCAACGGCGGCTTGTTGACCAAAATGTTGATCCTGTATCTGATCACATGGTCGTGCTTTTCCATGACGATCGCGTTGATTCGTCGTCAGATTCGGCAGCGCTTTCAGATTCCCGGAGACTTCTTGGGCGATTGTGTGGTGTCATGCTGCTGCCAGTGCTGTGGTATTGCGCAAATGGCGAGCCATGTCAAGAGCTATCCACGTGGTAAATGTACTGTGCAAGCGCCAAAGGTACTGCCAGCGTATGAACTCTGACTGATGCCGTCTTTTCTCCGACCACCGCAGCAACAGCGGATTCTTCCGTGTGATGTTTTCCTTTGCTTTCTGTCGTTTCTTTTCCTCTTCGTATCGGCGTTGGTCTCGCGTTGTTTACGCTTTTTCGCGTGATTAGTGGAGATAACAAGCATATATTTGGCTTCTGCTTTCATTTTTTTTTTGCTCATTCTCACTCCAGGTGCACTGTTAACGCTGCCGGTTTGCTGCTTGGCTTCCTTTTGACTTGACAGACTCTCCATCGTCGCGGTTAATTCACGTCTTTGGCTTTGACATCTTCTCCTCCTTTGGCTGCTGAATCGGCGGTGGTGGAATCCATCAAAAACCAAACAGCAGCCAATTGGGCAGCAGAGGTGAACTCGTTGGCCACGCTGTGACTCTTCCAGTCATGCGGTGGAAGTTGGGAAGTAGAGGCTGACGCTGCAAGTGTGGGCAACGAGGCTCGAGCGGCTGACGTTCGCAACGAAGAATTCTTGGAGCTCGACATTGTGTCGGAAAAAGAGCCTGTGCGAACAACTGTGGCGTATTTGTCTCGTTCTTGCTCTTCTTTGTGCTCCTGTGGCGACTCTGCCGACTCTGTCGATGAGGCTTCGGTTGTGGTCAAGTTTTCCATTGTGTTTTGCGCTGCATTTCCTTGTGGTCGCGACAACATCACCGAGGAGTACTTGACCCGTTGTTCATGGAACTCAAGTTCTGTTTGTTGAAGCAACGTGTCAAAGTAATCGATGGGATCCATGGAAAAGAGCTTTTTGACCACAAAGCCAATCAATTGACTGTTGGTGGATGAGGAGGATCTCGTCGAACGGTTTTCGCTTGTATCTGGGGACTCTGCTTCTTGCAGTTGGTGCATGGACGCCAGCCATTTGGCAAAGTGCTTTTTGGTTTTCTCTAGAACCTGTTGATCATAGCAAATGTCATCCAACCGACTAATTGGGTCACCGCAAAAAACAAAAACAAAAAAAAAACACCAAAACCATCCCGACTCACGCTCTTTTTCTCAGCCGTGATCGATGGCAAATGAAGTTGCAATAGTGTGGTGGTCACCGCTCGGATCTGATCGACGCTTTGTTCATCACGAAGTTGCTTTAGCAAGGCCAAAGCTGGTTGATAATACTGAGGCGTAGCGTACAACCAAAAGAGAGTGAGTCGACTTGGTTCGTCCAGGAAAATAGTCCTTGAACAACAACAAAAACCTTACTCCAACGGCGCGGTACGGGTCCCCAAGCGTGGTGGCCAGACCTCCAAGTTGCAAGAGCGATTGCAATAAATCAAAATGATTCTTTGGCAAGACTTGGCTTCGCAACGAGTACGCGCGCAAAGCAGAATTGAACGCTGCCTCCGTGTTGGCGTTGGCATTCTCTTCATCCGACTGAATCACCGCCATCAAGTAGCAACAAGATGCGGCGAATTCTTTCTGTAGACGCAGGTTGATGCCTGGCGAATCCTCCCCCAGTTGGGTTTCTTCTTGGACGGATCCAGGAGACTCAGTCATGGTATCAACGGAACGGTTGACGTTTCCGCGGGTTTTGACTTCGATGAATTCAAAGTTCTTTTCGTACACGCCCACGGCATCTTCCAAAACGCTCATGGCCTCGTCGTAAGCCTGGTTTTCAAAGAAGAGATTGCCCTGTTTGCGTCGACAATCGCCATAGATCAAACTGGTTTTACCAAAGCTGTCCTTTGCGATACTCGCGCAGGCCTCTAAGAGTTTGAGTGCTTCTTTGACTTCCCCGCATTCATACCAGATCTCGACCATGGTCATCAATGTATCGTACAAAAGTGGATGGGATCTGCCGAGATGCCATTGGATCACTTCAGTCGCCTTTGAGAAATGCGTTTGCGCACCGTGCAAATCGCCATGCAAATGGTACAATCGCATGTACATGGTATGCGCTTTGGCGATGGCAGCATGACGACTGGGTCCGTCCTCAATGGCGAGGCTCGCATACTTTTCTGCTTGCTCGGCAATGCCCAATTGCAAACACAAGTCGGCGAGACAAGTCAACAAATGGCACAGACTGATGTTGCGTTCGTCAAATGGAGCACTTTCTTGTAGCGACACCTGCAACTTTAGACTCACCACCGCATCACCGAAGCGTTTTCCATGTATCAACGCATCGGTTTGCATCATCAACGCTTCACATCCTTGACTTGTGCGCGCAAAAAGCTTCGATTTGATGCCAAGACTCTGAAAATGGTCCAAAGCAAACGGTTGCGAGGACTTGAAATTGATTTTGATCTGATCGGAAAACAGACCATTTGTGTGGGCTTGAAGGCTCATAAACAATTGAGGCCAGTGCAACAAATCTTCATCCTGAAACAAGGCATCCATGGACACGGTGCTGGAGACTTGCAGACCAAATTTGGCGTACAACAACGGAAGAATCTGGTCTTTCCAAAACGTTTTGCAGTCAGAAGAAGCCGATCCAAGCACGAGATTGAAAAACTCCACCACAGTTTGACGAATGTCGTGCAGAAGCTGTACACGTGACAAAGTGCGAAGGATCGCTGGGTCGATCGCAAACACACGTCGATCACTCGGCTGATCCGATGAGACCAGGTCAAGACTTGCGCGATCGGTAATGCGAACACTGTTGGACTTTTCGGGACTCTCGTTGCCGAGCTTTGATGTGGCGTATTGAATAATGGTCATGACGCTTTCGTGCCCAATGCGTCGAATCGATTCCCGTAAAAGAACCTTGCACACGCGAGCAATCATTTCGGTGAAGAACAAACGTTTGATATGCTTGAGCGTCGCTAGTTCATGGCATTTGCCAAGACTGCGCACATTGATTCCCTCCTCGTGCAGCGCACGGGTTAATCCACGTGAGTCGAACAGGACCATTTCGTTTGTTTCCAAAGAGTTCACAAATGAAGGAATCACCACTTGGTCGAGATGAGCAACCACGCGAGCTGTTTCATCCGATGTGGTGGTGGCTGGCCGCAGATTGAATTGGTGACCATACACACGCAAGAACTCAGGGCGCAACTTGAACATTGCTGCTTGTTGCACAGAAGGATTTGTCGTCGAGCCTTCACTGGATATCTCCGATGGTAGAGCACTCAAAACGTTGTGCAAATAGTGTGAACCGCAATCCTTCGATCCCTTTACTGATTCGATGATGACGAATTCATTTGGCACGGAGCACGCGTCGTCATACCCCATCTCGACCAATGCGAGCTTGACTTGTGCTTTGTCTTGATCGGACAATGGCTGACTCTGGAGATTCGTGTTCAGGTCAGCCACGACAAACGCCCGAAAGCCCAAGTAGTCGACTGTGCACTGAAGTGGAACTCGGCAGGACCACGAGCACTGATGGAATTGTTTCTGCTGCCCCGAAAGTGTACTCAAACTCTCGTGAATCGTCCGTGCTGCTCGTAATTCATTGCCGCATATCCGATGAAACACACTCCCCTGCCAGCTCAGAGTCATAAGCTCCAGTTTGTCGGGAGCCCCATCCAGCGGCGGAGCAAAGCTTCCTGAACTTTGGTTGAAGGCATACACTACTAATCCGCAGTGATGATACTTCAGGATGCTCGAACTCCCGGTCATCACACTCAAGTATTTGAAGAAGAGATCGTCCTCGGAATGCGCTGGAACTGGGAGAATCGTCTTGGCATCTGTCGGCAGAGCATTCTCTTCAATGACCACTCTGGCGATATTCTCAGCTGTTTCGCGGAACCTTTTGAGCAGAAGTCCAATCTCCATCCCGGAACTAATGGTGTCCGTCATGATCCTGTGACTATTCAACTTGTTGGGCGAATGTGATGGTGACTTGGGCTGTATTGATCCACTCGCAACGATGAGGTTCTCCATTTCTTGATTCCAATCGACGTCCTGATCGCCGACTTGTTGAACTCGCTTGACAGGCACACGAACTTGAGGAGATTCCTGTCGCTGCTGTCGCGGTTGTTGTACTTGCTGTTGCTGTTCCTGGAGCTGTTGAGTGGCGAGTAGCTGTTGGTTTTCCCGTGGTTGACCACCAGCAAGAACTAGTGGATTCCATTTCACAGGTGCAACTAGTCGTGCAAAACTGCTATTGGTATCGTGACCAGCAGTGGATAGATTGCTGCTGCTGCTATTGTTGTTGGATACTTCGTTGCTTGCCTGACAATAGTTCTTGAACCAATCCATGAACCTCGAACGGTGGATTTTGCCATGCAAATGTGGATCCAACTGCTGTTGCACAAGTGAAAAGTCTGAGCTGTCTCCTTGCCAGCCGACGTACATACAAACGTGAATGTAGTGAGGTACATAGGTCACAAATGCGGCAATAGTGAGTACGGGGAGTCCATGGTCAAAGAGGATATAGTGTGCAGGAGAGTTCGAAGCTTGGAGCAGTCCATTTTGTCAGTGTTGCGTGGATCAAACTGCAAGAGTGAAACGTGCACATTTCGTGAGCAACGGACTCCGATCTAGTTGTCACGAGAACAGTGAGCACTACCATTGAAAAGGCTTCTTCGGCACGTCGGAGCATCTTGGAGATCCTGGTCAATGATCGTTTTCGGATTTGGAGAGAGCCACTCCTGTAAGTCATTGTCAATCGATACAAACATGCAGAATTAAGAGTGTTCGATGTACTCACTCTGAATTCTCGTCTGGATCTTCGTCTTCTTTGATGGCAAAACGGCGCTAGACCAGTGTGCAGGTTGCGGCAATCATGAATGGAAATCTTTCATCGCAACAATTTGAGATCTATTCGCGAGTACCTGGAAAGCTGTTTTCCACTCTTTAAAGTCTCTTTCGGACGAGCAGGAGAAGTAGAACGTCTTCAAGGACTGAACGTCAAAGCCTCCTGGTCAACAAACCCGCTTTCTCTGTTTTCAAAAGGCAACGCAACATCAACCTTTTCTTTCGGAACAAGTTGAAACACATGTTTGCGATTGAGTTTTTTCTATCAAAACCCAACAATCAGGTTAAGTCAACTCATTTTCCTCGTTGGCTGGAGCGCAGCATGGTTCCACTTCAGAATACTATCTTACCTCATCTCCGACAGCAAATTCGTATTCCTGCAAATCAATTAGACGACTCGGTCTTGAATATGAAAGAGAAAACATTTGTTGTTCCGACGTCATGGGGAAGTATTTGAGTTGTTTGCCGTCCAAATGGACCCATTTCTCCGTCCACTTTGTGCCAAACAAGCCATGTCCAAACTAATCAAGTACATGAGCCCAACACATCAACACACCAGAGCAAGTCAAAACCAGTGTTTTTGTTTTCCATTGGCTGTCAACGAGTGCCATGTTAACCCAAGTATCCCACAAGAAGTGTAAGAGCGTCCAGACCTTGCTCAATTTGCCCGATTTCGCCTCCATCGGCGTGGGAGACAGCTCTCTATTCAGCGACCTTTCAAGATCGACATCCCATGACCCCCTTAAGTGCGTTCTTTTTTCCCTGTGCTACACTGTGCCACATCATATCGGTGATTGAATCATGCACAAGGAGGTGGGCGTTCGTATTGTGGATGCGGCCACTTTGGTGTGTCTTCGCCGCGGGGTGAACGCGCAAAACCAAGCGGTCTGGCAAGTGCTCTTGGGTCAAAATGAAGTGGTCAACTGGCTTCGATCCACGCCCCAGAAACTGCGCTTCATGCGTTACCCCGGAGAATGGAAGTTCCCAGGCGGATCGGTTGATACCGCCAAGGACGCCACCCTGGTTGCCACGGCCATTCGCGAAAGCCAGGAGGAGTTTCTCGGACTGACCATCAAGAACCCCAGAATCTATTTCTTCAATGAATTGCTCACGAAACCTGTGCAACAAACGCGTCATCGCATGCACAATTTCATTGCGTTGCAACAAGAGAATGCAGAATGGCTTTCGGATCCCATCGTGGCGCAGGTCAATCGCAACCTGAGCGAGAAGCGTCGCTTGTTCTTCGAAAAATTGCAAAGCGACGGTTTTTTCCATTTGGATCGTGTCCACCAAATCCAGATATCGCCTGAAATCGTGAGGATCCAGTGGTTCCCCATCCAGGACGCTATTGCGATGATGTTGACTTCTTTGCCTGTGCACATTCAGCAACGATTTCGCCAGCTGTCGCTTCAGAAAGCATTGGAAATGGTGGAAATCGAGGTGCCAAAGCATTTCGGGGAATCCACGGAAGGGAAAAGAGAACAAAAGCATCATCAACAACAACAACAAGAACAATTCCAACAACCACCACAGGACGAACCGCTGCGTTGTGTCGATGCCTGGCAAGCCCAAGAGTTTGCCAAGTATGGCATCACGAGACGCGATCCAATGTTCAAAAGCATGCAATTGCTCATGCAAATAGCTCAGTTTGAATCCATTGCGTCGCTTCAATCCCATGTGATGCAATTAGAGCCAAACAAGCCGCAGGGCGTCACACGAACAACTGCGGCCTTTTGAAGCCAACAGGGAGTTAGTGAGAGAAAAACAGGTCCTACCGGGATTTGAACCCGGATCGCTGGATTCAGAGTCCAGAGTGCTAACCATTACACCATAAGACCACATGTTGTGCCATAAAGTTGGCTGAAGAGTACCATATCCATTGAATTTGATTTGGATACTGATCTATGCATCATGCAGAAGCTGCCGTCGTCTCACTGTGGAATCTCCGCGATTCAACACGCCACTGCCGATGTTCTGCCCAACGACGAAGAGAGCGAAATGCGAAGACAGACAACACCGACCAAGAAGAAACACGTCGTGTTGATTTACTCGTCAGAGTATTTCAAGTGGTTGGGCAAACTACCGTTCCATTCCCTTCGTGAACAAAAGACGTTTGCATTGGTGCGGGCACTTGGACTGCTCCCCCAGTTGCAACTGGTTGCACCGACAAAAGCGGACAAGCAAGCGATCGAGAAACTTTTTCACGCGAAAGAGTACATGGATTTTCTGGCCAAAGCGGATGACCAGACGTGTCTGGAAGAAAAGGAACGATTTGGACTGGTGGATGATGCCTACTGGTTTGACGGACTCTTTGAATATTGTCAGTGGGTCGCTGGTGCGTCCATCACCTCGGCCCAAGCGTTGCTTCATTTGATGCAGCAGCAGCAGCCAAAAGGTGATCATGGTCAAGATCAATCTCTTACCGAGTTTCCCCATCACCAAAAGCGCGCACGAGATGGCAAGCCTTGCACTCCACACGCACCAGTGGTGATCAACTTTGGAGGCGGACGACATCATGCCATGCGAGCCAACGCGAGTGGATTTTGCTATGTGAATGACGTGGTGTTGGCGATTCAGACTCTGTTGCGCAAGACGCCACCCATTGACAAAACCAAAAGCAACAAATGCGGCAAAACCATTGACGACGATGATTGTGCACACGAAGTGGAGTCCAAGCATGGTCAAGTGGAGCGCGTGGTTTGTGTGGATCTGGACATCCACCATGGTGATGGAGTGCAAGAAGCATTCTATTTCAGTGAAAAAGTTAGCACCATTTCGTTTCATTTGTTTGAAAAGGGCTTCTTTCCTGGAACGGGATCACTCAAAGAAGGCGGGATCGGCAAAGGATCACACAACAATTTCAACTTTCCTCTTAAGCGAGGTATCAACGACGCT
Organism: Paralagenidium karlingii; assembly: GCA_027475765.1. Taxonomy (NCBI): domain Eukaryota; phylum Oomycota; class Peronosporomycetes; genus Paralagenidium; species Paralagenidium karlingii. The sequence goes on from JAMFLO010000284.1 coordinate 42,358, forward strand.
CAATTCAAGCGTACTTTCGATAAAGTGATTCGCAGAGTGATGGACGTATTGGTCCCCCAAGTGATTGTCGTTATCTGCGGCGTGGACACTCTTGCCAGGTAACCCATGTATGACTAACACTGCCAGTCAACAAGTCATTGACTTTCTATGCTTTGTTTGTGACAACCAAAAACAAAGAGATCCGCTCGGGGGGTTTAACTTGACGTCAGTGGGCATTTGTGATTGTATACGGACGTTGATGTCGCTCAGTCTTCCTCTGGTTCTCTTTGGGGGTGGCGGCTACCATGAAACGGATGCTTCGAAATGCCATGCTGCAATTGTTGCGACGGTTTTGGACCAAACGCTTCCTGATCAAGTTCCGGAGCATGAGTTTTACGAAGAATACTGCAAAGAACTTGTCCTTGCAACCAGCCCAGTCATTCATATGCCAAACCAGAACGAAGACAAATGGCTTAACGAGACATGTGATGTTCTCTTTCGAAGGATGATGAGAAAGCAAGCCGAGAAAAAGAACAGAATCACGAAAAGAAACAAGAAAAGATGCATCGATGAGATTTGACACATACAACTCCTTTGAAGTTGAGCAACAGTTATTGGGACGTTGTCGCTGCTTGTAGTCTTAGTCATTTCATCGGCTTAGAAGACCATGAAGCCTCGACGTTACATCGCTGTGCTGATCATCAAACAACAACCATGCAGCTCTTGCGAAAAGTTTGCCACTTGTTGAAACAATATATTTCTTTTTGATATATTTCATACGCCACCTATTGCGGGGCGGCACATTGATCCATAACCAGGCCGACAGGTGGGAAGTGTATCAGGGGGCAAGGAATACGGAGAGCGCTAGGACAAGCAGACCCCGGGCAAACGCGTCGCACTCGCAGGTACACTTGGTACCTTGTCACGATGCAGACAATGAAGCCATTTGATCTTTTGATAGGCTGGAGTAGTGATGCAGGAGAAGTCGAATTGGGTTTGGACAAAAGCAGCTGCGGTTGGCCAGCGACCAGTGCTATCAAGAACATCCCATAACGCTAAAGCAACCTACCCACGGATGGTTCACAATTGGTCTTGGACTTCTTCTTCTCACGTTCTCTTGGTCCTTGTTTGTAGGTGGAAGGTCTTGCAAAGCCCCAATGTACTCAAAGATGACTAGGCTGCCTTAAAAGGTCTTCAAACTTGTTCCAAAGCTTCCATTTCTTCGTACTAACAAGGCGGTGTCGCGGGCGAGTCCCTGGGCTAGCCGTTCACCTCCGGGACTCAAGTACAAGCCTCCGCAGTACGGATCGCAGGTCAGTGTACGAGCCAAGGATTCTTGGTATGCGAGGTAGGAACCTCGTGAAGTCTTTGCGGACGGCGCGGCTAGCGCTTCTTGTCCTTAAGAAAGCTTAGCACAGCCTTATGAATGGCGGGCAAACCTTCAAACTTCTTTCTTGGACCGCACGGAAGCTGCAGACTTGACTTGTGATCCACAAGGTATATTGGACTCTGAGAATTACAGTCAGACTGTATCCGAACCTTGCCTTGCTTACCCTAGACCTACTGACTCATTCCCTAACCTTCCTATCTATTGCAACTTGCCCTCGGGTAGTGGTGTAACGCTCTCTTGTTGGTTTTCACATTTGGGAGTTTGGATTCAATTCTGGTTCACGTCGCTCAGTGCGCTGTCGTCATTGATCTAATGATGGCTGGCGCAGCATCAAGGATCCAGCCGATCTCTCTCTGGCTTTGCCATTTGCACCACTATCTGTCCACAAACCAAATGCCAGCGACTTTGGTGCGTCTTCTTTCTTTCCTGCGCGCGACTCGTCGGCGGATTCCTCCTCGTCCCCTTCAGATTCAGAGTCTGGATCTTTGCACGTCGCGAGCGTGAAGTTGGGGATTGATTTTTGATTTGGTTGTCCGTTGCCAGTGTCACCCCTTTTTTGTTCTTCTGCGCGTTTCCTTTTGCGGCAGTCCCTTTGCAAGTGCCCTACGATACTGCAGAAGTGGCGCTGAGGAGTCTCGCGTGGATTCTCTTTTCCTGATGGTTAGCTCTTCCCATCGAATTATCGATTCATTCTCGCAGCCAGGATTGGTGTCCAAGCCGGGTCAGCATGGTAGACGACATTGTCGAGAATAATCGTGTCGATCTCATAACCCATGTTCTTGCTGATTGCCGTCAGGTAAAGCAGCCAGATCTTGTTCTTGTCCTTTGGCTGTCGAATTAGATCTGCAGCCTTCAAAATCGTGAGCCACGTCTTTGAACATGTCGTACCATTCGAGGTAACTAGATCGCACGGTACACGTTTTGACATCATGTATGCTGTGCATAGACTCTCACGACGCAGTCACGCGCCAACGCGAAGTGACGTCCTGGCCGCACACAAGGTTATCAGATATCTCAAATCGACGATGAACAACAGACTCCATGTCAAGTTCAAAGCGACAAAAGC
>JAMFLO010000285.1:0-44759 GCA_027475765.1 Paralagenidium karlingii
TGGCATCCGACTCAACTGCAGTAGCTTCCGGACACGGAGATGAGATACGAAAGAACGATTTTGCCGACCTCCCAGTGCTGTGTGATCGCCACTTGACTTTTTTCTGGTGTCGACATGGTTCCAGAGTCGTTCAGTGATGTGACTGCTCATGTTCCAGCCATCAACCCTTTCAAGATCGCTTTTTGACCAATCACATCATGTGGTTAGTTGGATTGGCCAATCAGATGGGACCATTCGTAACGGTTAAGGGGCTCTCTCCTGGATCACTTGGATTCCTGTCCAACGCGATATCGAAACGTTTAGAAGGTATTTTCTGCAGTATCAACGGATCATCTTGAAACGGTTTGGTGCCACAGCGCGTCTGCTCCGCACTGGCCTGCCAGTCGGCAGCACGCTTCACTTCAAGACGAGCGGTGCCATGAAGAGCCTACTGATCATGGAAGACGAGCGGGAAGGAGAAGAAGAAGAAGACGAAGAAGAAGAAGTGCCGCTGCGGACGCTCAAGGCATCCGACTCGATGCCCCGCAGCGCCATCCGCAAAGCCAAGCTCACGCGGATCCCTTCGTCTCCGCTAGGTTCGCCGTCCAACGATCTCGTATCGCTCGAAGAAGAACCAGAACAAACAACCAGCAACCAAAAGCGGCCATCGCATGTCGCCTTGCAGCTGTCCGAGTTAGAGGGCGAAAGTGGAAGTAATGGCATGATGACACCATCTCCGATCTTGGAGAGAATCACCCGCAGTTGAGTGGCTTCTTTGTTTTTCTTTGTTGTTCGAGTCTCTCTATCAGTTGGACTGCCGTTGCCTTCTAAACTGTGGGCACTGGGGATGGTGTTGCAGCATCTATGAATGTGCTATCAGCCACTGCGCAGCATATCAGCAAGAATGCTGTGACGGATTCCGTGTCGGATGCCATGAGCATGTTGCAGAGCTCGCTGGGCAAACGCCGCGAGAGCGGGGTCTTTGGTGACACCGCTGGTGCCCAAATTCGGCTTCGCCAAGCCAAAGAGACCACTCTTCGTCTTCAACTGCAGGCATTCTGGCAGCTGTTGATTACTGGCTTTGAGGTGACCAAATTCCCCAGCGGTGCACGAGCTCGTAAGCGCGTCCTCTGGCTCGCGCTTGACGGCCATTTGTGTCTCGGCAAATCCAAAAAGGACAGAACGGGCTGCAAGATGATTTACCTGAGCGACCTGGCGCGCGTGCAAAAGGGTGTCGAAGCACCGCAATTCGCCAAATCGTTGTCTTGGCGAGACGCTCGCAGCAAAGAGCAGCTCTGTTTCTCGTTACACTCGCAGACTTCGGTCAAAAAGGTGTTTGCACTGCAGGTTCTCAAGCCCCATGTTCGCAATGTGCTGGTGGAACAGTTTGAACAACTTGCCAGGCGTCTCAAAGGTGACGCCGATGGAGAGTTTCCCGTGCTGGCACAAAAGAAACTGGCGCTGGTGTACGCCACCAACGGCGAAATCCTTGAACTCAGTCAGGTGCAGGAGCTTTTGTTGCAGGACAAGCAACGCGGTGGCGGCGGCACCAACTATTTCAATGGCCGAGCCAGCGACCGCATGAGTTTGGGCTCGGAATCGTCTTCCAGACACCTCCTGCGTGACTCGAGAGACGACGAGGAAGAAGACGAAGACGAAGACGATAATACCCCGCGCGTGACGGCCAAGGCGGTGATGGAAGAAAGCGACGAATCAGTCGACGGATCAGAGGAAGGGGACGGTGACGCTGATGAAGAAGTGCTTTTGCAACGACGAGAGATCTTGTTGTGATGGAGAGTAGGTTAAAGAGACGCTTATGTTTTCACTGTCAAGCCCACTGTCATGTTGACTGATGGTTGGCGTAACCTGAGGCACCTGCTGATGCGTTAGGAGGAGCTTTCATCCTGCTGCTTTCCGCTGGGATGGTCCATTACCACAACACGGCTGTGATCCTCCCGAAACTCCATACCCAAAATGCTTTCCATTGAGTCTCGAATGCGTTCAGGAGCAGCAAACGATCGTCCTCCTCGTGGCCAAACCAACACCAGGGTTGTTGGTCAAACAACAGATTGAATCGACTGGCTTCATCGATCGCAGCATTCGTTGGACCTTTCGACTGTAAACATGCACATGGTTAACCAAGCAGACCGGAGCAACGCGCGGAAGTGATCTGTCGGAAGTCTTCAAAACCATCGACAAGGGACCACGAGTGTTGCTGTAGATCAGCGGGTGCTGCGAGGGCGAACCTTATGACTGCATCGCCTACGCCGTGCTGCGAAGCTGCGTGGTCCCCGCAAAAGCGGTCATCCGGAAACACAGAAACAATGCGTTGTGGAACACCAGGTTCGATGTGAAGACTCCCTCGAACAAGAGCCTACTGTCGTGCATCGTGTTGCCAACGAGGCTGTAGAAATGTTGACACAGTGGGTCCTACACGCTGCCAAGGCCATGATCAATGCACAAGTCACACCCAAGCCAGTCCGTTGTTGTGCAAGAGCAAGTTGCACCATCATTCCTTACCCTCTGACTGATGGTCAGTATGATCTATCGGTTAGAAGGTAGCATAGCAGTTAAATATCGATCGAGGACGTAGTACCGGGCTCCATTTGTTAACAAGTCCCTTCCAGAAGAAAGAACACCCCAAGTCTGATCCAAAGCCGTCGGCAAAAAGGTCAGCGCCATGTTTGACGGCAGTTTTCGAAGCTCCCGCGCGGTGGATTTGAGTGGAAGAAAGAAAAAACTGTCAAGTCACGCGCTGACGTCCAAAGTGGCAATTCCCAGCGATCAATTCGTCTCCAAACAAGAGTTTTTGAGTGCCACGCGCCACGCACGCCACCAGCGCCAACAGCTCAAGCTGCAATCGCTGGCGGCCACCAAACTGCAGAGCCTGTGGCGTGGCCGCCATGCGCGGAGAACACTGCGATCCAGTTTGCGGACCCAGTTACAACAAGAAATCGCGACCATTGTGACGCAACATCCGGATTTCCACGCGCAACCTTTGCCGAGTCACCAGTTGACAAAGCTGGTGCGACGCTTTGTGTGCAGTGTGGGAGGTTGCGTAGCGTGCCACAGTGGGGTTTCCGCGCGTGGGTTAACTGAGCCGCTACAATCGTCAGACCAAGCGACCAGTTTACGGCAAGTTGGCGACTATCTGGTGTGTGTACTGTTGGTGAATTGCTTGTCTTCGACCCACGACTCCCCAAATCTGCTGCAAATCGCCCCAAAAGACGCCAGTTGGGTTTACCAGGTAACGTTTCCCACGCCAGTCGTTTGCTTTGCTGTTCTGCGTGTCATGCTCACTGAACGCAATGGAATGCGTTTGTGGTAGATGTCGAGCCTTGTGAAGATCTTCCTGGCACAAGTCATGCGCGAGTTCAAGCAGCCCAACGCCAACTTGCCGCCCACTTGGATGGCGCCGTATGTGGTTTTCCTGGAGTTGTTCACGTCGAAATACGACATGCTCTGGCAACAAGACCAGACAACCCGCCAGCGAGTGGTCTTGTGGTCGTGTGAACCAATTCTGGAGGCTTTTACGAACTGTGTGATGCAAGAACAGGATCTCAAACGAACGCCAGAGCACGGATCGCCTGACGCCACGAATCAGCGCATTGTTGAGGTGGTGGAACAAATGACTGCGAGCATTTGCAGACAGGTGCTGGCCACCTCTGGGGATCAAGTCTCAGGCACGACAAGGGTGTTGGTGGCATCCAAGTTGTTGTTGTGCCCCGGTTCGATCAACTCTCCGCGAATGGTTGGTGTCGTGTTGCGGATTCAATGCATTGTCTCCGTGCGCACTTGTTCACGTTGTGCTGGTTCTATGCCTCTCTTTGCATAGAAATCCATGTTGTCCAAGACTAGACTTGACGAGCACCAAGTGGCGGTAGGACTCAAGTCACTGGTGGAAACGCTATTTGCGCGAGTGGACCAACACCAGATGCAGACTCTGTCGTGGCAACGAGTGGTTTTCGTTGGCAACACACTGGAATTGCTGGCGTCTTCGAGAAGATTTGACCAGCAGATTCTCAGTTGTTGTCTGCGGCTCGTCGCGCAGTGGCTGACACCTGCCATGGTCCGATGGGCCTTTCAGGAGTCGAGTCTTGCGGTGAAAGAACCACGCGAACGCGTGCAACTCGCAGTGGATAGCATTGACATTGATTCCGTCAACGTGTCGTCCATATTTGAGTGAGTGAACTATCTGAACGGCTGTATAGCTAGATGACGGAATGCAATTAACCAGACGCACGATGTGGTGTAGCAAACTGACAGCGGAAATGACCCGATATGCTGCACAAATCGACCAGTCGCTGCGGCAAACGATGCGGAATCGTGCGTTGGTTGGTGTGGATGCTTGCATCCAGTCTATTCGACAGCAGATCCAGGCCCTTTGCGACGAGTCGTTTGCTCGGAAATGCTTTGACACTGCACTGCAACAGGACTCCGAGCCCCACGACACGATAGTGTGTTTGCTCGGTCAAGTGTACCAGAATGTGCTGGTCGCGATGAGTGCCGAGTACGTGTCCAACCTGTCCAGTTGGGCATCCATGCCACCGGCCAAACCGGTGTTTACGCTTCTGAGCGCGTTGACCACCATGCAAAGCGTCGGTTCTTCATCGTCGCAATCGGTCGTTGGGCGCTTGTGGGACTTTGTGAGAGGTCCCTTTGCCAATTCCTCCTCACCAGCAGCTCCAGCCCACCTGAATGTGCTGTTGCTGTTCAATGTGCTCTTCTCACATATGCTTTTGGCTCTGGATGACGAGACGTTTTACGACCGAGCGTGGCCTCTTGCGAAAGACCAGGTGAGCCACGTGGTTCAAGTGCTCAAGCAATTGATCCATGACACTTGCTGGAGCAATACGCTGGCCAAGCAAGTGTTTGCTCTAAATCATTCGACTTCCCAACCCAATCAGCAAGACACGCTGCAGTTTGTTGGGTTTTTCCTCTCAGTCGCGTCGTCCATCAAGCTCTTCAACCAACTATACGATCGCGATTGTCGTCGTCGCTTCACCAGCGTGGACGCCTGGTTGTGGCCGTCGGCGATGCCTGCTCTACAAGAGATGATCGACTTGGAGTCCTTGGAAGACGACCAGGTAGATGCAACGGAGGTGGAAGTCAAGACACAGTGTCTGTTCCAGATGCTGTGGAAGCAGTCGCAGCGATTGCGACTGAACAATTCGACCGACCAGAATGCTCTCTCGATCAACTCCGCCTCCTCCGCCTCTTCTTCTTCTTCTTCTTCTTCTTCGACGAGTCTTCGTAGCAGTATGGCGTTTCTGCTGGGATTCATCCCACAAGTATTCTCTTTTGACCAGCGTGTGGCGTTGTTTGAGAAGCTGTTGGAGCAAGAAAAGACGCAGCGAGTGGGCCATTTGCGCAACGAGTTTGAGCAGCATCTGGGACTGCGCATTTCACGCGGCGAGATTGTGGACAATGCCTTTGAGGCGTTCCAGCAGATCAGTCGCATGAACTCCCACTCTCTCAAGAGTCGCATGAAAGTGACCTTTGTGAACGAACAAGGGCTCGAAGAAGCCGGTATCGATGGTGGTGGGGTGTTCAAGGAGTTTATGGACTGTTTGACGAAAGAGGCGTTTTCTCCCGAGGTGAGAGCTACGTGAAAGCAATGAATCTGGCGGATGGGTGGTGCCAATCTCTGTCAAACTCTTATGATGTAGTATGCGTTTTTCTTGGTGACGGACGACCAATTGTTGTATCCAAACCCAGCGGCGCGGCTGGCTTCAGGTAGGTCTTGCGTGGTGCTCCGGGGTCTCCTTTTGGTGTCTTCAGGTAGTCTCACACGGCGTTGTTTGTGTGGCCGCAGAGAACGTACTGGACAAGTTTCGCTTTCTCGGCCGAGTGCTGGGCAAGGCTGTGTACGAGAACATCCTGGTGGAGCCGCAGTTTGCGGCCTTTTTCCTGAACAAATTGCTGGCCAAGTACAATTACATTGACGATTTGCAGTCGCTGGACCCCGAACTGTACCGCCACCTCATGTTTCTCAAACACTACGAGGGCGATGTCGAAGCACTGGCGCTCACGTTTAGTGTCACCAACCTCGAGTTTGGCCAAGTGATGACGCACGATCTGATCCCCAATGGCGCATCCATCGCCGTCACCAACGACAACCGCATCCGCTACATTCATTTGGTGGCGAATTACCGTTTGAACGTGCAATGTTCCAGTGAGAGCCGCGCGTTTCTGAGAGGTTTTCGCGATCTGATTCCGACGCGGTGGATCCAGTTGTTCAGTCCAGTAAGTGTCTTGCGTACATGATGATGATGTGGTGATGATGGTGGTGTGTCTTGAGGAGGACTGAGCGATGACTGTGACCGTGTGATACTTCGTTAGACGGAACTGCAAATGCTCATTGGCGGCACCTCCAATCAAATTGACGTGGCCGACTGGTATCAGCATACTCTGTACAGTGGAGGCTACCATCAGTCCCAGCCGTTGATTCAATGGTTTTGGGAAGTCGTCCAAGACTTTGACGCGGACCAACGGGCGGCACTGCTCAAGTTCATCACCAGTTGCTCTCGACAGCCCTTGCTGGGTTTCAAACAGCTCGTTCCGCAGCTCTGTATCCACCAAGTGCGCATTGACGATGACGAGCGGCTGCCTTCCAGTGCCACCTGTATGAATCTACTCAAACTGCCGACCTACTCGAGCAAAGGCGTGATGCGGCGCAAACTGTTGTATGCCATCGAGTCCAAAGCAGGCTTCGACTTGTCCTAGTCGTCGTCGTGGGTGAGCCAGTGAGGGAGCGAGGAAGGGAGTGTGTCGCTATCTAGTCAGAGACCGATTTTGGAGTGAGCGCAAGAAATACAGACGATGGCATGATGAAGGAGCATGGAACAAGGAGCAAGGAGCAATGGAAGGTTGTGGACTCAGTAGCAGCACGTGCCATCATGGTCGGCCTTGGCTCACCACCATTCCTGCAGAGAGCAGAGAGTGAAGGTGGCGCCACAGCAGCTGCGCTGGAGCTTGTTCTCCTCGATCTTCCCGGCCGTGTTGAGCTGAGCAACGTGAAACTCCTCTTGCGCAAGTGAGATCCTGCATCTGATCTAATTGTGGCAAGCACGCTCAATCGATTGCGATCGCAGGAATAGCTGTGGATGGAAGACGTTTTTGGTGTGGGGGCACCCAAAACATGTCATCAAGGAAGCAGAGCATTACGCGTGAAGAGACTCGTTGAGCTTCGCAAACTTCCCCTCTCCCGACTTGGCATTTGCGATTGTTCCTGCTTCTGCTCAAGTCGCAGCCCAACCACCACATCTACTTCCTTGTGTAGCTGTCTTGGTGCGCCGCGTGATCTACGCGGGTGCAAAACTTGCAAAGCCATGGGGTCGAGGACGATGCTGAACTGCCTGCTGCTCGCATCAAGTGCTGTCGTCGTGCTGGCCAAGTCAACGAGTTACAAAGCTACTGTCACGTATGCAGCTTCCGACTGCAGCGGGACGCCGCAAAGCATCAAGTTTGTCCAGGACGATGCGTGCACTTCAGCGGGCACTTGCACAGCTGGAGTGTTTTCGGATTGCACCGTCGACATTGTCGGATTCGTGCCAAAAGTTTCCTCCAACGGGAACTTTGCGGTGAAAAAGCTCTTTGCCGACGACACCTGTAGCACTCCGAATGCCATCGCCGCCATTGGGTTTCCAATTGGCACGTGCGTTGCCCAAATGAACGACTATGCAACCGCCAGATTCACGCTCAGCGGAGGCAAACTCTACCAAACCATGTACACGGACCCGTTGTCTTGTGCAGACGCTGGAGTGGCCAAGAAGGAGATTGTGGTGGGCGATTACAACGCCGACAAGTGCATCACCGCGGACAGGGCCATGTATTACCTGGTCAACAAGTTCCATAAAGTCACCACGCAATACGCCACAGACGATTGTTCCGGGGTGCCGCAGACGTTCCAGTTTGTCAAAGATGCGACTTGCTCCACGCTCAACACACCCAGTGCTTGTTCCTCCGGGGTGATCACTGATTGCACGGTGGAGTACGTGGCGTACCCGACCAGCGTTGCCCCTTTGGCCACGTATGTTGTCAAGAAATACTTTGACGATGACGACTGCTTCATTGCGAGTACCACCAGAGCTGCCGTGGCGTTCCTGACGGAAACGTGTCTTGCAAAAGCTGGTGACGTGCCAACGTCGAAGTTCACTGTCCGTGATGCAAAGTTGTCTGAAGCCACCTACTCAGAAGATACCACGTGTGATGCAGACGAGAACAAGAACGACATCGCGGCAGGAGACTACAACGTTGGCAAGTGCATCCCTGGGCAGAAAGCGCAGTACTACCTGATCAACAACAACTTCAAGGTCACCACTGTCTACCCAAGAAACGACTGTTTGGGCGTGCCACAGACCTTTCGGTTTGTCAAAGATGTGACTTGCTCGACGTTCAACACGCCCAGCGCTTGTTCCACGGGGACGACAACCGACTGCACTCAGCATATTGTCAACTACCCCAACAGCATTGCGCCGACAGCCACGTATGCCATCAAGAAGCTCTACTCGGACAACACTTGCGCCACCGTGGGCTCCACGGCGGCCATTGCGTTGCTGACCGAGACGTGCATTCCGAAAACGGATGACCACAAGACCTCCAAGTTCACCGTTGCTGCTGGCCGATTCTACGAAGCAACCTACTCGTCCGACACGCTTTGTGCAGATGCCGATGCGACCAAAACGGAAATCACGGTAGAGAACTTCAATTCGGGCAAGTGTGTTCCTGCCAGTACGGCCCAATACTATCTCACCAACAACAACTACAAGGTCACCATCAAGTACTCGAAAGACGATTGCAGTGGCGCTCCAATCACGTTCACTTTTGTGAAGGACGCGACGTGTGGGCCGCTCCACACGCTGAGAGCTTGTGCTGCGGGTGGGATGAGCGATTGTACCGCTGACTTTCTCGGCTACGTGCAAACCGTTGCACCCGATCATCAGTACGCCATCAAAAAGCTCTTTGCCGAGGACAAATGCTCCACAGCACTTGCCACCACGGCTGTGGCCTTCCTGACCGACACGTGCATTCCAAAGACCAATGACTACCCGACGTCACAGTTCACGGCCACAATCGACAAGTTCTTCGAGATCACGTACACGTCGGACACTGACTGCTGGTCGGTTGATGAGAACCGCGTCCAGATCCTCGACCTCAACACGAACAAATGCGTGGGGAACAGCAATGCGCAATACTATTTGTACCAACCCAAGTACCAGCTGGCGGATCTGGAGCTTTATCGAGTGTCGTATCAGTATTACAATGCGGATTGCTCTGGAACTCCTCGCGCGGTGGCGGTCGCGGTCGTGACGGACTGCACGCCCAAGCCGAGCTGTGCCATGGTGTCTCCTGGAGCTGTCGTGTATCAGACGGTGGCGTGTAGTTCTCGCAGCGGGACCACGGATTTGGACACGTTCTTCTCCAGCGTGTACCACGACAGGAGTTTTGCTGTGCGAGCGGATTTCCCGATCCTGAATTGTCAAGGTGCTCCATCCACAGTGACCGCCTTTGCGGCAGATGGATCTTGTTCTCCTGATGGCACGAAAAGTGGCAAGTTTACAGTGGATGGCAGCAACAACTATATGGTCCAGATGTGGGCATCCTCCATGGATTGTACCACGCCTTCCCGGCGTCTGACGGACGGCGACACGATGACGTTCAGCGCTATCAAAACCCAAGTGAACAGTGGCTTTTGTCTTGACAAGACCATGTACTGGACGTCCTTTACTGCTCGATATGTGGCCCATATCGAATATGAGTCAGTGAACGATTGCAGCGGTCGAGCGCTTACGATCTCGTATGAACCCAGTCAAGCGTGTACGTCTGACACGTTGACGACCTGTGCCCAAGGCTTTCAGGATGGCTGTACGTTGGATCCCGTCGCTTTTGTAGAGAGCAGATTCCCCAACAATCGCTATCTCATCAAGAAACTGTTCACTCCAAGTAGCCGCTGTAGCGTCGAACCAACTTCCGGTGTCGTTGCGCTGGCGTTTCTCGCTGAAGACCAGACGTGTTTGAAGAAGACCAACTACCATCCCACTGCCATCACGATCAGCGTCGACGACAAGTCGGTTCCAACCCTCAATGTGTACACTGCGGAGAGCGACTGCTCTAGTCCAACCGATGTGACCAAGACCGTGGTAACGGTTGACTCCCTCAACACCAACCAGTGCTCATGCGATGCACAATTCTTCTACCACGCGCCCACATACACACTCGAAGCCAAAAAGCAATTCCGACTCCAATGGCAGTACAGCAACAGCGATTGCGCAGGTCTTCCACGTGCGCTCACGGCTGAGGTAGCTGCCGACGATGCGTGCCAGGCGGACGTGAGCTGCACGAAAGCGGGCAGCTCGTATGTGACGTCCATGTGTGCGACCCATTCCAACAGTGATCTGAACAAGCTCTTTCGTCTAACGTTTGGCTCCTCGTCGAGTTATGGCGTTCGAACCATTTACTCCAATGATTTGTGCACGGGAACACCGACAGCTGTGAGCGCTTTTGTGGCGGACCATGGTTGCATTGAAGACTTGAGCGATAACTCGGGTGCCACAGTTGGTGTGGACTCGAATGGAGACCTGCATGCAACATTTTTTGCAGCAGGAGATGCCACGTGCGCCAAGACAGCGGTGCGAAGGCAGGATCTGGTGGGCAACCAAGTGAACAACGGATTGTGCATTGGCGGCACCAAGGCCATGTACTCGTCGTCGTTTTTGGTCAAGTACAAGGTGACGGCAGTGTACGATACGCTCGACTGTGGTGGCAGACAAATCTCGTTCACCTTTAACCCGGACCAGCGCTGTGTCTCGGCAAGTCCGAGTGCTTGTGACAAAGGAATGCGCACTGATTGCACCACTGACATCGCCAGATACCTGCATCAAAAGTCCGACCATCACCAATACGTGTTCAAGGTTCCGTATGAGCCGAGTACGTGGTGTGCCACGCTTGCCCCAGCCAGTGCGACGCTTGCTTTTGTGGTGGATGGAACATGCGTCAAGAAGTCGGCAGACTATCCAACCACGGTCGTCACGGTGAATGCGGACAAAGAGCTGGTGGAAATCGCCTACAAAGACCTGGCCTGCGTCGACGCGGATGTGGTCTCGAAGTCGCTTCTTCCAGGAGAAGTGTTTAGTGAAGCGCAATGCATCCACGATTTCAAATACTACTTGCACACGCCGCTGTACAAAGCGCAACCGTCGGAAAAGTATTCGGTGGTCATTCAATACGTCGACCAGAACTGCGCCACGATTCCTCGTGCGATGACCGCAACCGTTGTCGCGGCCGACACATGTACCCCGGTGACGACTTGCACCGAGATCAAAAAGAAAGATGACACCTCAACCGGAGTCTTCCAGAAGGTGGAGTGCACCGATGCGGTCGAGTCCAAGGACTTGCTCGCGTTATTCAAGAAACTATTCGCAGCTGTCGGTGGTGCAAGCTTTGGCGTTCGTGCAGAGTTTACTGGATCTACTCTGTGTCGAGGCCCCCCAACCGAGATCTCGGCTTTCATTGGCGATTTTGGTTGCATCCAGGACCTTGCCGACTACTCGGGAATGCGACTGACCGTGGCACACGATCAGGGTTTGTACTTTAAGCCGTACAGTTCACCGACTTGTGAGGACGCCACGGCCAAGACCACTCTACATCTCCTCTCTTCCCAAGTCAACAGCGGTCTTTGCACGGCTGGGGTGCTCTACTACAGCCACTTCGTGCCAAACTACAAGGTCACCAAGACGTATGACACGGAAGCCTGCGATCAAAAGCTACTCTCCGTGGCCTTCTCGGATGATCAGACCTGTGCGTTGCAGAAAGAAACCGCATGCGCCAACAAAGTCAAGACCGAGTGCTCGTTGGATCCACTCAGCTACTTTGAGGCTCATGGGTTGCCTGTGCCTTACGCCATCGAGACGTTGTTCATTCCCGACTCTTGGTGCACGGAAGACTACAAGACCCTGGCGTTCATCGGTGACAAGACCTGTGTGGCGCAGACGGCGGACCATTTAGACACCACTCACAATATCGAAGCAGGGGTGGTACCCACCGAGGTCACCTACTCGGCCGCGGGCTGCGCAGCCGACAAGATCAAGCAGACCACGCCGTGGGACGCGTCCATCCTCAACAAAGGAGTCTGCACGGCAGACCAACACGTGTTCTCGTACATTCCAAAGTACATTCCAGCGACTGGGGAAAAGATCGCCGTCACGTTGCAGTACCACACCAAAGACTGCAGTGACAACGCTCGACTGGTCACGGCCAAGATCGTCGCAACCGGAGGCACTTGCACGCCAGCAACCTGCACTGAGATCAAGGACGGAGAAGTAGGCACTGGCTTGTATAGCAAGACGATGTGCAGTGATCCAGGTGTGACCAAGAGTGTCAGTGAGTATGTTGTGGCCACGTTTGGTGCCGCGTCCATGAGTTATGGGATTCAAGCAGCGTACAGCGACGTCAATTGCGTCGGCGCTCCGTCCGAGGTTGCCATTTTCGCTGCGGATGCGGAGTGTATCAACCTCTTTGATGCAACCATCAATGTCAATGGGGCAGCCTCCATGCGGGTGGCCGTGGACCCGGAGACCAAAGAATTCCAGAGTGTCAAGTACGCCATGATCAATTGTGGCGGAACCCCGAGCGTGGAGAATCATCTGGGACTGCAGGTGAACCACGGGATGTGCACCAAGAAGAGATTGTTTTGGACAATGCTCAAAAAGAAACCTGGGATTGCCATTCATGTGGGATATCGCTCCAACAAGTGTCAAGGAGATGTCGTTGGGGTGTGGGCCGAGTCAACTGGTGATTGCCGAAAGCCACTTGATCCGTGTGTGCCGTCAGCCAGTGGCAAGGACCTCTGGACCTTTACGACTTGTGTGGACGACAGCGACGGTGCGTTCGACTATGTGCAATCGATCGCGTTGGCGAAAGTGAGCTTTGCAGAGCACATGGTGTTTGCATCGCCCGAATCCTGCAACGATCTGCTGGAGGTTTTCTATTATCGCACGGACGGGGGCTGCTCCGTGAATCTCAAAGACCTGACCAGCGTTCGAGCGAGCTACGCCAGTGGCCAAGTCACGGAGAAAGCCTATCGGGATATCAACTGTCAGATCGACGCCCAGAGTGTCATCACGTCCAATGTCGGCAGCTGCAAGTCGGACTTTGGTGTGCAGCTCAACTACACGCCCTGGCCCGCCCAGTACTTGCTCAACATCATGCATGCGCAACAGGACTGTTCCGATCCACCCGTGTCTTTCACCGGCACCGGAGGCCGCAATCTGTGTGACAACTTGGCCGCTGGCGGCGCACTGCCAGTGCTGGATGCCATGCTCGAAATGACGGGGTTCTGGTACAAACAAGTGTGCAGCGCCAACCCGAAGCAGTATGCGCAGCAACTCTTCGGCAACGACAAGTCCATTGTCGTGGTGATGGAGAACCAGGACACCAAGGCCTGCAGCTCCAGGTATGGCACCGTGCGCGCATACATCGCGGATGACACTACCTGTGGGGTCGACGCTAAACACTTTGCCAAAGTCTCGATCAACAACGATGGCCTGGTGGTGTACACGCCATTCGACACCAAATGCAGCCACTCGGATCTGGCCAACGTTCAAAAGTACACCAGTACGGTGGAAGGCAAGGACCAGTGTCTCGAAGGAGGTCTCCAAGTGTACGGCTACAACTACAAAACAGCGGCACCGACACCGACACCGACCACGGCCCCAACGCCGACGCCGACTCCAACCGCAACGGTGGCTGCCACTGTAGCTCCAAGCACGCCGCCATCGAGCCCAAACACCACAACCAAGGCGGTCGACACAACCAACGTGACAACCGCCCCGACGCCAACGCCCGCACCACCAACAACTGCACCAGAACCTACGCCGGCGCAGACCGGGACCGACACGCCAGCACCGACCCAACGGCCCAACACCACCATCACAACAACAACGACCTCGACGGGTTCGACGGCTGCGAGTATCAAGTTCTGGTTGCTTTTACCGATTCTTTGTGTGCGCTGGTTCATCATTTAGGAGACCCAGGGATGGTTTGGTTCCGATGACTGCACCACCATGTGTACACCGACCCGACAGCAAACTTGTGATCAGAGCAATCCACCTGCACATCGATTCACCTTCTGCATGTTTGGATTTCAGTTTCTTGTTTTGATTCTTTTCGTTCCGCTTCCTCTCCGTGAAGATGTCGGCAAATGAATAGCAGAATGAGGTTGCATACAATGTGGTGAGGATAGCAGGATAGATTGCGCCCTCTGAGATCCATGTCTGTCACAGTCACCATCCAAGCAGGTTCCGGCACAAAACGCGACCAATCGACCGAGAAAGACGATGAAAACTCTTGGAGGTACGCCACAAAGCTACTGAGTCCCACGAGAATCATCACCACAAACACTCTGGCACAATGGCTCCACGTGTACTCTTTCACTTTGGCTTTGCGCCTGCAGCTGCGTTCTGGGTGAGCCATCGTCGCCAATCGGCAGAAAAGAAGAAAAAGTTGCCACGCAACACACCGGATCAAACACGAGCGAGTCCTCAAACGTTGGAAACACCACGCGACACACTCACTCGCCCTGGTCTCGGTCGAGGTCGTAGGCCACTGATCTGGCTGTGGCCTGGTAATTGGTGTACACCAGGTAGTACTTGGCATTGCTGGAGGCGACACACGTATCCGCATTGCAAATGATTCCTCCCCTGTGGAGAGTGCCGTCGTCCTCTCACCTGCATCACATGTTGTGTCCCAAGTGAATGTTTGCTCAATGCGATCGCCACTGAGCGCAGCACCCACAGACGAGTACTGCGTGTTCAGGTTGTCTGCCGGTTCTTGGCAATCGAAGTCGCCATCATACAGGTATACAGTACTCAGGCCACTTCGTCTCAGCAGGAACCCGTGCGTGCGAGGTGGCCACCACGACATCCACACTGCCCAAAAAGACCTCCTCGTCCACAAACAAACTTGACGGCGCTGGCCACGAGATGGCGAAGAGGGTGACGGCATCGTATTGGACCAAGGAATCCATCCAGTCGAGAGTCATGTGTGAAGGGCACGTGAAGATCTTTTTACTGATATTCAAAGAGCAAATGTAACGGATAGTGACACAACATGAGCATTGGTTGCACCAGCCACAACATTGTACTTGTCACAGTCATGGCACCAACTGCACCCAATCACCTGACAACAAGGTCCCACTCGACTCCTTGACAAGCACCACCAGAGTGCAAAGACCCACCACCAGCAGCAACGCAAACACCACGGCACAATGCTTCCAACTGTACTGCTTGACGATCCCAAGTCGACGACATGTGCGATTGATGTGCGGCACCAGCAGCGACGACGATGCCTTGCTGCGCACCACGGGATCAAACACGAGCGAATCCTGAAACGATGGAAACACCACGCGACACACAAACTCTCCTTGGTTTAGATCCTGCACGTACTCCACTGCAATGGACTCCAGCGTCGTGCCATCCACCAGCACTTGCAACGGGATCTCGATGGCAAAGGCTCCATCCTGCAACGACAACGAGTCCACCAAGAGCCCCGACGTCGTGTTGATGGTGGTGACTCGCCAGCTCGCCTTCAACAGTCGTTCACTGGCTTGGTCTTGACTCAACGGATCTGCCTCAAGCGCACCAAGTGAAAAGGCAAACACCGTTGGCTCCGATGATCGATTGCGCCAGTTCTCCACCACAAACGAAAACTTGATGCCGCCCTGTGGCACATCCACGTGCATGCCATGGGCCGCGAGCAACGATCCGTTCTTCAAAAACTGGTCGACCGTCACCGCTACTTTCGGATCCGTTGGCTCAATGGGAGACGTCGAGCCATCGGGAAGCGTCGTGGTGTAAGGAAAGCTGTTCACCGCCGAAGACGATTTGCCAAACACGAACATGGGATCGTCCACTGGCACATACGCTTCAAACGCCGTGTGCAGCACTTCGTTGCCTTGGACCACAACTCTCTCTGGGGAACTGAATGCAAACGCATTGGCGTTGCGGATGCGACCGATCTGGTCCTGACGTGAAGATAAACGGAAGTCACTGACGGCCACTCGAATGCCACTATTGGCACATTGCTCATCGACGCACATGCCAAAGTCACCTCTTGGTAATATCACCAGCTTGGATGGCGCAACAGACCCGTCTTCGGCTGATGGCATCGGGTCGGACGTGTTGAACAGCGGAGTGACCTCTGTCAACGCATCGTCGTCGTTTTGGTTCGCGTTGGAGAAGAACAGCACTTCCATGTACAACTCGGACGCGTTGATGGCCGCACTTTGACTAGAAGAATGGTCGGAGGAACCGGTGGGGGCCTCCAAACAGATTTGCAAGAAAGCGATTTGGGCCGCATTCTCAGCATACAGGGACAGCGGCATGCTCTTGATTCCATCCATCGTCTGAACAGAAAGAGGAAACTCCATAAACAACTCGTCGTCCTTGTCAAGAAGCACATGACGTGTCGATCCGGCATCGATCATGGATGAATTCCAAACCAACGTGTGGTCGACAAAGGCTGCAACCTCGAGCACAAAACAAACTCGTTCAAAAGTGCTGCTAGGGTCAGCCGCTTTGAAATGAAACGCCATTTTCATAGCTCCCGCAGGTGCCGTGCCAATCGAACCATACCAGGCATCTCCAGCTCCGGATCCAAAGTCGACGGGTAGCTCCATGTCCTCGCTTTGCCAGAGGTGACTGACATTCACCCCAACAATCAACGAACACGAATCCTGCAGCATCGTCGGTGATGGATACCGGTGCCAAAGACCAGCAGAATAGTCAGCTCCTGTTGGCAGCAGTGACACCACCGCACTAAAGTCACTGGTGATCTTGGTGACTTGTTCGCCGTCGCTGGTGGTCACGGGCGCGCTAAAGTCTATCCCATCAAAGGCCACAATGAAAAACCGAATCAGTCGACAGGAAATGGAACGAGAACCACCACTCAAACTTACTGACGCTGCACAGCGAGTTCATGATTCGCTCGGCATCGATCGAGTCTTGGCCACAACGCATTTGGTCCACATTCAAGAGGTGCAGTGAGGCTCGAATCGAGCCTTTGTGGGGATCGCATGTGCGAGAAAAGCACAATTCAAACGTTTTGGAGGTCGCATGCACAGTCATTTTCGTGGATGGCTCCTGTACTTGGCTGTCGGAGGAGACGTTGCTGCTCAGATAGTACATGGCTTTGTTGGACATGATGCACGCGTTTGTGTCCACGTCGACGATCTCGGACTGGGTCTCGTTGGCAGGCATGCACGTTGACGTCGTAAAGGTGGATTCATAGAGCCTGCCCTCCCTGATGGTAAATCTCGAGGTCTTGAAGTCACTTGTATTCGCAAAGCAAGTGTCGGTGAGAAAGGCTATGGCTGCTGGAACTCCACTCGCATTGCACATGGTGTCACCATAGAGCTTCTTGATCACAAACTCGTTGTCTGGAGCGACCGTGGCAACATACTTCAGCACGTCTTGCGTGCAATCGCTCTTTACTCCCGAAGAACAAGCACTCGGTGAGTTGGATGTCGTGCAAAACACGTTCTTGACAAACCGGAAGATCTGAGGAACACCAGAACAGTCGGAGGTCGCATAGGTGACCAGCACATCGTGGTTGTTGTTGACCAGAGAATAGAGTGGTTGGTTGGCCACAGCGCACTTGCCAGTGTTGAACTCGGTGATCTTGTTCTTGACTTCATCGGCACTTGCACAAGTCGTGGCATCGGTGTACGTCGATTCAAACACGTCGTGACCCACAACAAAGTATTTTGACGTGGGGTTATCACTCCAACTCTTGACACACGTACCGGTCAAGAATGCAAATGCTGTGGTGGAACGGAAAGTGCTGCAGGTATCCTCGGTGAACACCTGCTTGACCACGTACTGGTTCTTCGGCACCGTCTTTGTGATATAATTGCGGACATTTTGTGCACAATCCGTTGTACTGCCGGAAACACAGGCTCCAGGAGTGTCCAGATCTGTACAGAACGTATCCTTGACAAACTTGAAGATCTGAGGCACACCGGTGCACTCGTCGGTGGCGTACTTGGCTGTGACCTTGTGGTGGTTGTTGACGAGATAATATTGCGCTTGGTTGGCTGCAACGCATTTGCCAGTGTTGACCTCTGAGATCTCCGCTTGGATCTTTCCCGCATCGGTACAAGCCGTCGCGTCTGGGTAGGTCGACTCGTAGAACCTGCCCTCGCTTACACTGAACTTGGTGGATGAGAAATCGCTGGTAGACACGAGGCACTTGTTGACTTCGTACGCAATCGCTGCAGTGGCATCGGGTACCATGCAACTTGTATCAACGAACCGCTTCTTGATTGCATACACACCGGTTGGAACTGCCTCGGAAGGATACTGGAGAATGTTGTTTGTGCACTCCGTGATCACTCCTCCAGTACACGCAGACGGACGAAAGTACCGCGTGCATGCAACGTCTTTCACGAATGCTATCGTTTGAGGAACACCAACACAGTTGTCCGACGCGTACCTGGCGGTCACTCGGTAGTTGTTGTTGACTAAAGAGTACACGGTTGGGTTTTTGGCACTGGTCACACACGTGGTTCCATGGACAACATCCACCTCTGTCGATGATTCTCCTTCCGTGCACCCATTCAACGAGGTGAACGTGCTTTCAAAGAGCTTTCCATCACTGACACGGAATCTCGTACTCAAGTAGTCACTTGTTTGCACCAAACACGTGTCGGACAGAAACGCAATGGCTACCGCGAAGTCCTCCGGAGCGCACGTGGTACCGCCAAAGAGCTTCTTGAAGGCATACTGGCTCGCTGGAGCAGTGAGTTGGACATACGTGAACAAATCATTCGTGCAATCCAGCACCACACCAGCGGAGCAAGCGGAAGGTTGGTTGAATGCCACGCAAGACGGTTCAGGCGCAAACTTGAAGACCTGCGGCACACCAGTACAGTCGGAAGCAGCAAATGTGATGGTGACTCTCAAGTTCACAACCGTTGGCCAAGTCGCGTAATACATAGCTTTGGATGCTGCAACGCAGTTGCCCGTGTTGTATTCTGCAACCTGCCACTTGGTTTCATCGGCCACGCCACACACACTTGTGGATGTAAACGATGATTCAAAGAGTTTGCCATCACTGATGGTGAATTTGGACGTTGCGTAGCCAGTGGATTGGACAATGCAAGTGTCCATTTGCAATGCCATGGCGGTGGTGATCCTGGCCGCAGTGCAGATCGAATCCATGTACTGCTTCTTCAACACGTACCCCTTGGTTGGAGCAACCGTTGATGCGTATGACACCATGTTGTCTGTGCAATTGGTCTTGACGCCAGCTACGCAAACACTAGGGGAGACCTGTAACACACAAGAAGAATTCTTCACGAAATTGAAGAGTTGAGGAGGTCCGATGCAGTCGTTGGTGGCATACTTGGCCGCAACCATGTACTTTGTGGAGATGACCGAGTACGTCGCTTGCTTGTATGGAATGCAATGGTGGTTTTCCCATTGATACCGCCAGATCGCCAAGGATATCTCATCGTTATCGGCACAAGGTGGTCCTGTCGTGTAGGTGGATTCATACAAGTTGTTGCCTTCCCGAAGAGTAAACTTGGAAGTTGGGTAGTCACTCGTCGATGCAATGCACTGGCCAAGGAGGAAAGCTACGGCTGCTGTTGCTTTGGCGGAGGAGCACGAGCTGTCGGCGTACAGCAATTTCAACGCGTACGTGTCACTCGGCGAAACGCTTGCAACATACTGGGCAAGATCATTCGCGCAATCGGTGGTGGTTCCAGATGCACAGCCGCTGGGACTGTTCAGTGAAGTGCACGTCACATCATTCACAAACTTGAAGGTTTGAGGAGCACCGCTACACACAATATTCGCGTACTTGATCGTGACTCGGTAGTTTTGGTTGACAAGATAGTACACCGCCTTGGTGACTGCCACGCACTTGTCGGTATTGTAGTCCGAGGGCACAATCTCGGACTTGGTCGCATCTGCATCGGCACAACTCGTCACGTCCGTGTATGTGGATTCGAAGAGTTTACCATCACTGACCGTGAACTTGGAGGTCACATAGTCTCTGGTTTTGGAAATGCACGTTTCGATCAAGAAAGCCACCGCTGTCGTCGCACTTGCGGTCGCACACATGTTGTCTGTGAAGAACATTTTGACCACGTAGGTCGCTGTGGAAGCAATCGTCTTGGGATATTTGAGTATTTCCTCGGTGCAATCGGTCGAGGTACCGGCCAAACACGCGCCCGGGGTACAAGTCACATCCTTCACAAACGTTAAGGTCAGTGGCACTCCGCTGCAATCGGTACTCGCATATTGGGCTGTCACTCTGAAAATATTGTGGAAAAGATAGTACTTCGCCTTGTTGGTTGTGATGCACTTGTCGGAATTGTAATCCCCCAGTGCAATCTCGGCCTTTGTCTCGCCTAGATCACATACCGTCGCCGATGCGAAGGTCGATTCGAAGAATCGACCGGACAAGACCGTGAACTTTGTGGCTGGGTAATCGTTGGTTTGGATGTTGCACGTTCCGTTTAAGAATGCGACGGCTGCTGTCGCACCTGGGGTGGAGCATTGGCTATCCAAGAAGAACCTTTTCATTGCATACGTGCCACTGGCCGCAAGGAGGGCTGGGTATTTGACAATATCTTGGGTGCAATCGAATATCCAACTACTGGAACAAGGCTCGGGAGTATTCCACGATGAACAAGTCGCACCTTTCGTAAATATGAACGACAGAGGAGCACCAGCGCAGTCAATGCTGGCGTACGTGATCCTGACCCTAAAGCTGTTTCCGTTGGTGAGGTAGTATCGAGCTTTGTCCGCTGCGACGCACTCATCGCTGTTGTAGGAAGATGCCGTGATCTCGTGCTTGGCCTCACCAGTGTCGCACGTCATGATACTCGTGTAGGTGGCTTCATAGAACTTACCACCACTGAGAGTGAACTGTGAGGTCGGGTGATCCGAAGTCTGCACAACGCACGTCCCCATCAAGAAGGCAACGGCGGTTGTTGCTCCCGCTGTAGCACACCCAGCGTCCAAGTATAGCTTCTTGATGGCATAACTCGAGGTGGGAGCAACGACACTCGGGTATTGCATATAATCTTGGGTGCAATCCGATGTGGCACCCGAGGAACAAACGGTTGGCGTATTGAGAGTCGTGCAGGTCGCATCCCTCACAAACTTGAAGCTCACGGGAGCTCCGGTACAGTCACCAGCCACATATTGGATTATGACCCTGTAGTTGTCGTTGACCAGGTAGTACTTGGCTGTGGTGGCTGCAGAACACTGGTCGGTGTTGTAGGAGGAAGCTGGAATCTCCGTCTTCGTCTCACCAGACACATCACACGCTACAGAACTCGTGTAGGTAGACTCAAAAAACTTGCCACCGCTGACAGTGTACATGGAGGTCACAAAGTCAGCTGTCTTCGGAATACACATTCCAATCACAAAGGCGATGACTGGCACAGGAGCGGGAGAAGCACACGAAGAGTCCATATACAACTTCTTGAGCGCGTACGTAAACGCAGGTGCAATGGTCTTGGTGTACTTCACTGCATCTTGAGTGCAATCAATCTGCACACCCGACGTGCAAGTAGTAGGAATGTTGAGCAACGTGCAAGGCACATCTTTCACAAATTTCAACGTCTGGGGGACACCGGTACAGTCAGTCGTCGAGTACTGCAACGTGACCTTGAAATTGTTGTTCAGGAGATAGTACTTGGCCTTGTTGGCGGAGATGCAGTGATCCGTGTTGTACCCAGAAGCTAGAATCTCCTGCTTCGACTCACCAGCACTACACGTGATGTCCCCCGTATAGGTTGCTTCGTAAAACTTGCCACTGGCAAAAGTGAACTTGGAGGTCTGGTAGTCAGCGGTTGCCGCGATGCACGAGTCGATCAGGAACGCGACAGCGAGCGTGACACCTGGTATAGCGCAGGTATCATCCAAGTAGAGCTTCTTCATCGCATAAGTCGCCGTTGGCACCACGCTGTTGGGGTATTGGACAACATCCAACGTACAATCGGTTTTCACACCGGCCACACAAGAGCTGGGAGTGTTGAGAGTGGTGCAAGTGGCATCCTTGACAAACTTGAAAGTCTGCGGAAAATCCGAACAATCATTGCTCGCATACGTCATGGTGACCTTGATGCTGTTGTCATTGGTCAAGTAGTATCGGGTTTTACTGGAAGTGGCACATTGACCAGTATTGATGTACACAGAGGTAATCTCCTGCTTGTCTTCACCTGCATCACATGCGGGACTCGTGTACGTTGCTTCATAGAACTTGCCACCACTCACAGTGAACTTGGACGTCCAGAAGTCGGCCGTCTGCGCAATGCACGTTTCCGTCAAGAACGCGATGGCGGTTGGAATGGACGGGATAGCACAGTTGGCATCTGAATAAAGCTTCTTGATGGCAAACGTCGCGGTCGGTGCCATTGCATTCGGATACTGCACAATATCCTGTGTGCAATCCATTATGACCCCCGTTGAACAAGTCGTTGGAGTGTTCAGTGCCATGCAGCTCGCATCCATCGTGAAGGTGAATGTCAGGGGAACTCCACTACAATCAGCGCTCGAATACTTCGTCGTGACCTGGTAGGTGGTGGTGACAAGGTAGTAACGAGCTTTGTCCGCTGCGACGCACTCATCGGTGTTGTAGGAAGATGCCGTGATCTCGTGCTTGGCCTCACCAGTGTCGCACGTCATGATACTCGTGTAGGTGGCTTCATAGAACTTGCCATCACTGAAAGTGAACTTAGAGTTGGGGTAATCACTGCTTTGTCTAGCGCAAGTTCCAATCAAGAAGCCAACGGCTGCTGTCGCACCTGGTGTGGCACATCCAGAATCCAAATACAACTTCTTGACCGCAAAGGTCGCTTTTGGAGCAATGATCCACGGATATCCGACCACATCCTGTGTGCAATCAATCTGGACACCCACGGAACAGGTGCTTGGCGTATTGAGAGTCATGCATGTCGTATCCTTCACAAACTTGATTAATTCGGGGGTTCCAGAGCAAAGAATGTCGACGCCCGGGTACACTATCGTGACCTTGTAGTTGTTGTTGGCAAGATAGTAACGAGCTTGGCTTGATGAGACACAGTTGCCCGTATTGACGTCCGAAATCGCCGCCTTTGTCTCATCTGCATTTGCACACACCATCGAGTCGGTGTAGGTTGATTCGTACAGACTGCCGCCGCTGACCGTGAACTTGGACGTCACGAAGTCAGCTGTCTTTGCAATACACGTTTCGGCAAGAAACGCAACCGCCGCGATAGCATCTAACGTGGCACATCCGCTATCCATGTAGCGCTTCTTGATGGCATACGTCGCTGTTGGCGCAATGCTGTTGGGGTACCTGATGACATCTTGTGTGCAGTCGGTCTTCAGCCCGGCCGAACAAGCGCTTGGCGAGTCAAAGCTCGAGCACGTCGGAGACTTCACAAACTTGAAGGTTTGAGGATATCCAGAGCAGTCACTCGCGGCATAGCGGATCGTGACTGCATGGTTGTTGTTGACCAGATAGTACTGTGCTTTCTCGGCTGCGATGCATGCGCCTGTGTTGAATTCAGCGACTGCAATCTCTGATTTGGTCCCATCTTGACCCGCACAAGTTACTGGGTCGGTGTAGATCAATTGAAAGAACTTGCCAGCACTAACAGTGAACTTGGCAGTAACATAATCATCCATTTGCGCAACACAAGTCCCTACCAAGTACGCAACGGCATCGATTGCATCGGCAGTGGAGCAAGCGGTATCGGTGTACAGCTTTTTGATGGCATAACTTGCGCTTGGTGCCAGCGTCGGCACATACCCAACGATATCCGTCGTACAATCGAGGGCAACGCCCGCTACACAAGTCGTTGGTGTATTGTCTGTGGTGCAAATAGCATCCAGGACAAACTTGACGGACTGTGGGAGACCAGAGCAGTCGGGAGCATAGTTCAGGGTAACTCTGTAGTTTGTAGCAGACGCCAAGCCGCCGCCACTTAACACGAGAAGCGAACAGGAAAGCAATCGAATCGACCCCACAGTGCGCAAAGAGGATCGAAAGTACGACTTCACGACCACGACAACCACGTCCAGCACTAACAAGCTCGTAGCATAACGTTGAGCGTTCCTCACCCACTCATGTTCTCGAGACTCATCCAAGCAATCATTTGTCGAACGTTTAACTGTACAATTGTCGAGCTGGTGGCGGAAAACACAGCACTCCTCGGAGATTTTGGACCGCGTTTCATTGACGGTCGCACCGTCAAGTATTCTTGCGTAAGTTGACTCGCCACCACGACCAGTGAGCTTTGAGACCGCATGATCGCTCGTTTGCGCAAAGGTGATGTCAGGCCAGATCCACATTCCGGTGTTAGTGTCTGTGGTAACACGGTCGACTTCGTTCTTGACACCATGCTCGAGCGCTGCGGCAACGATTCTGGCCTGATCCAGCGAGGATTCTTTTTCGCGAGCCGTCCACCCGAGAGCAGGGGAGTCCGATGGCGAGCATTCATCGTCCGTCAGAAAACCAAGGGCTTCATCGCATTGGCTCACGACGGGGCAACCAGCCAATTCACCGGGTGGAAGGAATGACCATGTCGCGTGAAAGAGCTGCCGGCTGCAAGCAACGACCAGCAACACCAAGCCACGCGACAACCACAGCATTCTTGTAGAACAACGGAGGCACTGCCACTTCACACAAGGAATCATGAGCAAGCGACTGTTGATCCCTGAAGCTGGCGAAGATGCAAAACCACGAGTGGGTCGGGCCAACCCATTCCAACAGGCGGCCTGCTGAACCCGGAAAACGGTTTCAACTGCCGACGCCTACAGGACCGGTCAACAGCCATAGATTTCTCTTTTGGCATCTACTAGCTTCACGAGTGCCAGGTTTGGTAGGGAAGAAATAGCCATTGAATAAAAGCAGCCCCCCCCCCCCCAACCACCACAAGCAACTAGCCACAACGCGAGGGTATATCACGCTAGATGCTCATCAACGCAGGAGGAGGACCAGCACTATGCTCGTTGGATGCTTGGTTTCTCTTGGAGTAAGCACATGCACGACTTCTTCTTCTTCTTCTTCTTCTTCTTGTTTGGGAGTTGCTTCCAGTGGGCAAACTCACTGCGATCGGTTCATGGCATCATGCAACTTCGAAACTACAGTAACTGCTATATAGCATGACAGATAAATGTTATTACAACCACCCACAACATGCTTGTGGCTCGCATGATATGGCTGCCAAATGCCATGACGGGCCCTGGCGCTGGTGGAGGGTTGGTTGGGAAGTCGTGTTTGATGGGTTTACAAACCTACCAAGTGCAGACCAAGGTAACCTCTTTGCCTTGTGGAGTCTGATGATGATTTGCACAAGCAAAAGACTCATCATCCCATCTTGTCAATCCCCCTCCCCATCCGTTCAAGCTCCATCGTTGGTCATCAAGGTGCCTACAATCAGTACCGCCATCCATGTCCAAGCCGAAGCTGCCCCCAAGCACACGGCAGCATTCTTCCCTGTTAAGGATGACGTCTCAGAGGCTGCTGGAGTTCGCTTTGGCGACGAAGGGGGGATTGTGATCACCGTCTGCGTGGTCAGAGGTTGCGCAAATGAAAACTGTTTGACGCCCTGCACGCAACTGTCTCGATGCACCACCGCGTCGTTCAACTTGATCATGTTGGCATCGCTCAAGACAGTGGTTCCAACAGCAACTCCCTGGCAAGTGGAATTGCTAAACAAGGTCAACCGGACATCCCCACCATCATCCACCGTTGCCGTGTACCCCGTGCGATCCGTCGCATTCAATACACACCCACCGTCCGCCACGGAGCCCAGCACCACCGGGGAACCACCTTGTTGCGAATCACACTGGGAACTGCCATCCGTGTACCTCATCGTCAAACTAAAGTTGCGATTCACAAACACTTTCTTGGCAAACGTCACGGGATCGTCTGTGCAATGGGCCAGACTCCAGTAAGAACTTGTATCTCCCCCTGGGAACGCTTCACACGAGCTCCGTTTCATGTGGTCCGTGCAATTCTCTCTCGGTGCACCGAAGAACGCACGTGGTGTGCCCACACACGCTCGGTTCGAGTACAACAGTGTCAACCCAAAGTCTGGTTGCTTCTTCACATGATAGAACCGATGAACGGACACACACAGACCCGACGCCGGCACCAGGTAGTCACGAATCTTGTCAGTCGTGCTGCAGTTCTCGCTGGTGAAAGAAGTCGCATACACCAGATCGTTGTCGGGGTCCAGACGAATGGTGAACCCCATGCCACGCATGGGGAGCACACCGCAGTTGTCCTGCGTCGGGAACACTGAGACCCCGATGTACGTGCCACACGTCTCATCCGTGAACAACAATACTTTCAGATGATTCACGTCGGGAAACGTCGCGTTGATCGCTTCGTCTTCGCTGGCCGCGCAGTACGAGGTCACCCACACTTGACGAGTCTCGCCATCCACCTGCAATTGCTCACAGTTCTGCACCTGGGTCTCATTCTTGCAGTCGTCCTTCCATTTCGAAAAGTACCCCGTGCTCTTCTCATGGCAACCAGCTTTGCCATACGCCACCCAGACCGCATACCCGGGGGTCTTGTGGTACAGACTGCTGTATTGGACGCGGTTCACACAGACATTGCGATTGACCGAGAAATCTTGCAACACTTGGGTCTGGGACGGCTTCCCACTGCATACCGCATTGTTGTACAGGTTGGCGGTAATGGAGCCATCACTGGCGATTCCGGCCGTGAGACTGCTGCCATCGCTCAGCACCACGGAGCACTTGGAGTCCGCCACAAAGCTCTCCCAGAGCGCCGGTACTTGTGTGCAGAACACGTCCTCAAAGTGTTGTCGCACCATGAAACTCGTCGAGTTGGCAAACGTGGTGGCCACAAACCTGTCGGGGTCCTGCGTGCATTGGGTCGTGGTCCAAGTCGTCGCTGATCCTGTGGAGCAGGCATTGGATGCCACGGAAGCCACACACTCCGCGAGCGGCTTGAGCACGCCAGAGACGCTTCGCGGGGTTCCTGCACAGCCAGGGTTGTCGAACGCCAGCGTTAGCGCAAACGTCACATCGTTTGAGATGGTTGCCGACGGCTGCACCACAAACAGTTGCGTGTTGCTTTGACAAACCCCTGAGTTGATGTCCAACGTCTGAGACGACAGGACGGGACCAGAGCAACGGGAGTCACTGACCCCGAACGTCGTCTCGAGGACTTTGCCATTTGCCTGGGGTTCGAACTTCTTCAAGCCCGTGAATTCGTTGGTGAACGGGAGCTGACAGTTGTTGGCGAGGTTCCACGCACTCAGAAAGGGCCGCTTGGGCGACACCACGTTGTTGGTGCAGGCTTCGTCCAGAAAATACTTGGCAACCAGCCATTTGGCGTCTCGAAGCGATGCAGCCACATGCAAATACGCGAGCGGATCTTGATCATTGCTGAGGCATTCCACTCGTTGGCCATACCCCGGAAACTGGGCCGACGGCGTGCACAGATTGGTTGTCGAAGTCATGGCACTGCACTGGGTATTGGTCTTGAACACGCCCATGTAGCGAACGGCTCCGCTGCCTTCCTCGCAGGTTGGGGTGTTGTACAGGGAGACCAGCCGATAACTCGCGCGAGCTTGTTGGAGCAACAGCGCAAGGCTCAGAAGGACCATGGGAAGGATGAGAAACGCCATGCTTCTCCTGGGTGCACCTGCCCGTCGCTCCAATGGTATTTCGACGGGAAATCAAATGGACGGATGCGACGACACGCTATGATATTGACGCCCGAGCGCAACAGCAACAGCAACAGCGAGAGGACGGCAAGGTACGGTAGTGAGCTAGAGTTGTCACGGCGGCTGCCTCGTTCAGGATCTGAACTTGTCGAACACAATACACGCCACTCGCCAAAGATTGTCGTCATAAGATCGATGTGTATTTGTGTTTTCGAGGATGGATGGAACCAGCTCGAAATAGCGGCAACAACAGAAACCGAGTGAGTCGGCCGCCAAGGTCAGCAGCAGGGGGAGGCGGCGCTTCAGGTTCCCATTGGCGATCACGAGAGCTCAGAAACTGTGTGCGTCGACCAACACCAATCTGTTCAACAGATAAGAACCACAATGCCAAAGACAGTGCAGAGGTCTTGATGTCTCCTGTGACTGAGGATGCTTCTCGTGCTCAATCCTGCTGCACCTTTGGGTCCTTGTGGACTGCCATTCAACCACCAGAGCCATTCTCGCGCACATGCTCGGCGATTCTGATGGAGGATCCCCCACAAACGCCGTTGAAACGACCCAACCGGATAGGTGATAGCACTACGGGGTTGAAACATCAACCTTAGAGTCCTGTCATTGTAATAGATCGGTGCAGACCACGCCTAAGTGCTCCCTCGCGATCAACTACAACTAGCTAGCTAGTTATCCACCAATTACCATGAATGCGATGCCCGTCACCACCCAACCAGTCCATGGTGGTTGTCGCCAGGAATGCGCTGCCCCATTACCAGCTTTGGTGGAGGCATCGGTCGGTGCTGGAGTACGCTTCGGAGCAGCTGTGGGGATATCAATCACCGTCTGCGTGGTCAGAGGTTGCGCAAATGAGAACTGTTTGACGCCCTGCACGCAACTGTCTCGATGCACCACCGCGTCGTTCAACTTGATCATGTTGGCATCGCTCAAGACAGTGGTTCCAACAGCAACTCCCTGGCAAGTGGAATTGCTAAACAAGGTCAACCGGACATCCCCACCATCATCCACCGTTGCCGTGTACCCCGTGCGATCCGTCGCATTCAATACACACCCACCGTCCGCCACGGAGCCCAGCACCACCGGGGAACCACCTTGTTGCGAATCACACTGGGAACTGCCATCCGTGTACCTCATCGTCAAACTAAAGTTGCGATTCACAAACACTTTCTTGGCAAACGTCACGGGATCGTCTGTGCAATGGGCCAGACTCCAGTAAGAACTTGTATCTCCCCCTGGGAACGCTTCACACGAGCTCCGTTTCATGTGGTCCGTGCAATTCTCTCTCGGTGCACCGAAGAACGCACGTGGTGTGCCCACACACGCTCGGTTCGAGTACAACAGTGTCAACCCAAAGTCTGGTTGCTTCTTCACATGATAGAACCGATGAACGGACACACACAGACCCGACGCCGGCACCAGGTAGTCACGAATCTTGTCAGTCGTGCTGCAGTTCTCGCTGGTGAAAGAAGTCGCATACACCAGATCGTTGTCGGGGTCCAGACGAATGGTGAACCCCATGCCACGCATGGGGAGCACACCGCAGTTGTCCTGCGTCGGGAACACTGAGACCCCGATGTACGTGCCACACGTCTCATCCGTGAACAACAATACTTTCAGATGATTCACGTCGGGAAACGTCGCGTTGATCGCTTCGTCTTCGCTGGCCGCGCAGTACGAGGTCACCCACACTTGACGAGTCTCGCCATCCACCTGCAATTGCTCACAGTTCTGCACCTGGGTCTCATTCTTGCAGTCGTCCTTCCATTTCGAAAAGTACCCCGTGCTCTTCTCATGGCAACCAGCTTTGCCATACGCCACCCAGACCGCATACCCGGGGGTCTTGTGGTACAGACTGCTGTATTGGACGCGGTTCACACAGACATTGCGATTGACCGAGAAATCTTGCAACACTTGGGTCTGGGACGGCTTCCCACTGCATACCGCATTGTTGTACAGGTTGGCGGTAATGGAGCCATCACTGGCGATTCCGGCCGTGAGACTGCTGCCATCGCTCAGCACCACGGAGCACTTGGAGTCCGCCACAAAGCTCTCCCAGAGCGCCGGTACTTGTGTGCAGAACACGTCCTCAAAGTGTTGTCGCACCATGAAACTCGTCGAGTTGGCAAACGTGGTGGCCACAAACCTGTCGGGGTCCTGCGTGCAATGAGTCTTGGTCCAGGTACTTGACGATCGAGCCACACAAGCGCTGAATTCAAAGGAGGCCGAGCAATCAGCTGTCTTTTCGGCAGTACCACTGACACTTCGTGGCGCTCCTTTGCAATCCGCATTGTCAAACGCGAGGGTGAGCGCAAAAGTCGAGTCGTTGGCGATGGCGTCGGAGGGTTGGACCACAAAAGCCTGCGCATTGTTGGCACAAACTCCCGAGTTGGCGTCCAGGGTCCGCGAAGACTGGGCAAGGCCGGTGCAAGTGGCATCACTTGCGTCAAAGGTTGTCTCCAGGACACTGCCATTGGGTTGTAGCTGAAAGGTCTTGAACCCCACAAACTCGTTGGTGAATGGGATCTGGCATTTGGTGGCGAGGTTCCATGCGCTCAGAAAAGTCTTTTTCGGCGAGACCACGTTGTTGGAGCAATTGGAATCGAGAAAGTTTTTGGTCGTGACCCATTGCTCGTCGCGAAGCAGCTCGTACGTGGACAAATACGTGAGTGGGTCTTGATCGTTGCCGAGGCACTCCACGCGTTGGGCGTACCCGGGAAACTGCGCCGAGGACGTGCAGAGATTGAAATTGGACGACATGACGGTGCTACACTGGGTGTTGGTCTTGAACACACCCAAGTATGGGATGCCGCCGGGCACTTTTTCGCAGGTTGCCGTGTTGTACATGAAGAGAACACGATAGCTTGCCTCGACATGGTGCAACCTCAACAACCACCCACTGATCCCCAGCAAAACCAGCGCGCAAGTGTCCACCATCGCAATGTGGGACACCAATGGTGGTGGCGGACTTCACGCTTGCAACTTGGCGATGGTAAAAGCTGGAATGATCAGCTACTGTCCACACCAAGCACGCGCTCTCGATGGTCATGCCGATAAGACCTTCGCACCGTCGTGATATGAGCTGCGAATCGTCGATCCATATATAGAGATCTATCCAGACACACACACACTCACACGCCCGATGCGAAGCGTTGGAGGTTTCATTGGACTCGTGGCATCTCGTTGGTCATGCACGTTAGCTCTACCTTTGCAAGGTTTCATTCCCAAATGGCCCAGGATATGCATAAGATGCGTGGCTGATATGACAAGCCAGCATCGACATGCTGATACCGGACTCATCGGTGTTCTCATTCACCTCATAAGACGTGGGGGGGATCGTTCTGATCCAAATGCAAATGTACTCCCTGGCGTCTCCTAATTCTTTCCATAACTCACGCAAAGGCTAACACTATCGAACTCAACAACGCGCTGCCCCACGTCCATAACGTGGTCGAACATGTGAACGAAGCGCTGTGGCCACCTGTGGTGGATACGTCGGTCGGTGCTGGAGTACGCTTGGGTGGCGCCGTTGGAATACTGATCATCGTCTGCGTGGCCACTGGCTGTGCAAACGAGAAACGCTTGACTCCCTGCACACACGTATCTCGCTTCACCACCACATCGTTCAGTTTGATCACGTCGTCGCCACCAAACGTGGTGGCACGAACGGGGTCTCCACGACAAGTTGCATTCGAGTACAACGACACCTGCACGTTGCCGTCGTTATCGACCGTCGACGTGTAACCCGTCCTATCCGTGGTGTTGAGGACACAATTGCCATCGGCAATAAAACCCAACACGGTTGGGGCATCGGCGCGTTGCGCATCACACTGGGAAGTTGGATCGACGTAGTTCAAGGTGACACTGAAGTTGCGGTTGACAAACACTTTTTTGGCAAACGTGACGGGATCGTCGGTGCAATGCGTGAGACTCCAATACGACGATGCATCGCTTTGGAACGGTTCACAGATGCTTCGCTTCATGTTGTCCGTGCAATTTTCTTTTGGGGCGCCAAAGAAAGCGCGTGGCGTGCCCACACATGCTCGGTTGGAGTACAGCAAGGTCAATCCGAAATCCGATTGCTTCTTCACGTGATAAAAGCGGTGAATGATCACGCAAATGCCCGAGGAAGGCACCAGATAATTGCGGAGAATGGCGTCGGTGCTGCAGTTTTCATACAGATACGAGTGCGCGTAGATCATGTCGTTGTCAGCATCCATGTTGATGGTGTATCCTTTGCCGTCAAACGGATCCACTGCGCAATGGTCTTGTGTGCGAAACACGGCAATGCCCGTGTACGTCGCGCACGTGTCGTCGGTGAACATGAGCACTTTGAGATGGTTGACATCGGGAAAAGTCGAATTGATGGCGGCGTCTTCGTTCAAAGCACAGTACGAGCTGACCCACACTTGGCGTGGTTCCCCGTCGACCTGTAGTTGCTCACAGGCTACCAACTGGGTCTCATTCTTGCAGTCGTCCTGCCAGATCGAGTGCAAACCAAGTGTTTTGTCGTGGCAATCGGACGTTCCATACGCCACGGACACGGCAAAGCCTGGGGTCTTTCGATAAAAGCTGCTATATCGAAAGTGGTTGGCGCAAATGTCGCGATTCACCATGAACCCCGTCCAATGCTCCGTCGTGGAAGGTTGTCCCGAGCACGCCGCATTGCCGTAGAGACTGGCTTCGATCGTGCCATCGCTGCTGATTTGCGCTTGAAGTCCGCTGGCATCGTTCAGAACCACGGAACACGCAGAATCGGCGGCAAAGCTTTCCCACAACGTGGGTGTCTTGGTGCAAAACGCATCCTCGTAGTGCTTGCGCACCATGAAACTGGTGGCATTGGCAAAAGTATCCTTCACAAAGCTGTCTGGGTCATTGGTGCAATGGGTCTTGGTCCAAATGGTCGCCGACCGTGGCGAGCAGACACTGGATTCAAACGAAGTCGCACAATCCGTGGCTTGCTGGGTGACGCCACTGACGCTTCGTGGGATTCCTTTGCAACCAGCATTATCAAATGCCAGGGTCAACGCAAACGTCCGATCTTTGGCCAGTGTCGCCGGTGGTTGCACCACGAACACCTCGCGATTGTTGACGCAAGTACCCGAGTTGACCGGGTACGTTTGAGTCGCCACTGCCGTGCCTGAGCAAGTCGAATCCGTCGCGGCAAAGGTTGTCTCTTTCACTTTGCCATCGACCAGAGGATCAAAGGTCTGGAACCCGACAAATTCACTTGTAAACGGCACCTGGCACTTGTTGGCGAGGTTCCATGCGCTCAAAAAGGTCCTTTTGGGTGACACCACGTTGTTGGCGCAGGTCTCATCGAGAAAACTCTTGGTCGCGACCCATTGCTCTTGTCGAAGCCACTCATTCGACTGCAGGTACGCCAACGGATCTTGATCGTTGCCAATACACACGAGCCATTGACCGAATCCCGCGAATTGGGTCGACGCCGTGCATTTGTTGAGCGTTGAGGTCATCAAACTGCACGCCGTGTTGGTCTTGAAGGCACCGACATATTGCACCGCGCCAGGCACTTGGTCGCAGCTGGTGGTGTTGTAAATCAACACCAGACGATAGCTAGCGTGCACGTTGACTACGCCGACAACCGCCAACAACAACAGCCCCGAGCCAAGTCGGTTCCTGGTGCGTCGTGGCATGTCGTAGAGGTTGAAATGCAGCAAGGAAGTGACCACCAAAGGACGGATGAAGGTTGGCTGGTAAAAACAGAAATGCCCAGAGGAACGAGGCAAGGAGCCACGGCAAAAGCTCCATGAAAATGGCCTTCCCCCACCACGACAGTGGGAAATGTCGAAGTAGTCGTCCGTGACGATCTGGTCCCGTTGCTTCCGCAGTCTTACGATGGATCTGGCATCCGCTGCAACGCCTTGCTCGTCGGCATCTGGTCCGAACACCACAAATAGCCAACGTGGTCTTCAAGTTGAGGATCCAGGACCCCAAGCGGCATTCGCTAATCGTCTGCTGATAAGAAGCCACCTCAGAACGCGATGAACCTTGTCCACCTTCGCTAGTGAGTACGGGTGGACATCTAGTCTTGTTGTGGGTACTGGCACCACCAACCTTTACTGCCATCTGTGGCAGTGGGTGGAACGCTTCAACATGTTGGTAGACCTTGACCACTTAGAAAGACCTTGGGCGATTAATCCCAGCTGTCCGTACCACACTCGGACCATCCCAAGCACAAGAAGGCACAATGGAATACCTCCACTAGGTGGAGCCACCCCACCATGACTGTTCAAGCGACCAGAGGGCAGTACACACTGATCAGATTACCATTGTTTTCTCGTCTTGTTGGTTGTTAAAAGTCTTCTTCCCGAGCAGAAACACGAAGAAAGACAAGCAATAAAATAACATACAACAGGTGGTCGACCCCAACGTCACAAACCCAACAACCCCAACGCGGCAGGTACACGCTTGGGCGGTCTCAAAAGCCTTCGACCGATGACGCCTTCTTTCACTCACTGCAGCACCGCATGCCACACGCAAAACGAACCAACCAACGCACGGGACGACCCGACAAACCAAGTTTGCTGCTAGACCTGCTGGGCTTTCTCCAGGTTTTCCTGTAGTTTCGACCACAGTTCCGAGGCCGATGGTCGTTGACTTGGGTCCACGCTCACGCAGCTCTGTGCCAGCGCCACCACGGGGTCCTGGCTCGCCGATTTGGTAAACTGCACCTGCAATTTGCCGCTGGCGACTTGGTCCAGCACGTGTTGCTCCGACACGCGCACCGAGCGTCCAAAGAACGAGAACTGGCCGCTTCGCAGCGCCTGGGTGTATGGCAATTCGTGGGTGTCCAGCTCCGAGAGCACGACACCAAACGCGAAAATGTCGGCTTTGGCGTCGTACGCTTCGCCCTTGAGCACTTCAGGTGCCATCCACAAATGGCTTCCGGCCATGGCACGTGTGCGGTGAGGTCGTTTCTTGCCTCGTTGTGGTCGCTTGTGGGTATCTTCCGCATCCTGCACAACCACTTCTGGCAAGTCTTGCTGTGGGAGCTCCAGGGCCAGGCCAAAGTCGCTCAATTTGGCTTCCAGCGCGTCATTCAACAAAATGTTGCGACTCTTGAGATCGCGATGCACCACGCGCTGCGCGTGCACAAACTGCAGTGCGTTGGCGATCTCACCGGCGATGCGGATCTTGACTTGGTCAAAGCCCCTGGGGTGCGCACGCCGCGCAAACTCGACCAGAAACTGCCGCAAGTCGCCTCGAGCCATCAACTCGTACACGACCCCGACTTCCCGGCCACGACACGACGAGGAGGCATCGACCGCGACGCCCACCAGTGCCACGATATTGGGGTGCCGGAGACGCATCAAGAGCTTGACCTCGCGCATCAGACTGTGGATCCGAACGGAGGTGGCCGGAAGGACAGCATCAGATGCAGTCTCCGCCTGTGGCGGAGTCGACGACGACGGTTTATCCAGGCGAATGCGCTTGAGCGCCACTACGGTGCGGGAATCGAGCAGCA
Organism: Paralagenidium karlingii; assembly: GCA_027475765.1. Lineage (NCBI taxonomy): Eukaryota > Oomycota > Peronosporomycetes > Paralagenidium > Paralagenidium karlingii. The sequence goes on from JAMFLO010000285.1 coordinate 35,184, forward strand.
CCGCCTTGTACACCACGCCGTAGCCGCCTTTGCCGATGGGCTGCTGCTGCTCCAGCTGATCAAACGACATGGAAATGGCCTGCACGTCGGAATCTTGAACAAAGCGAGCCAGACGGCTGTGGCTGTCACGATGGTTTCTAGCTGGGTGTTTGGTCTGATGGCAAGTTGCTGTCGGGGAATTGACACACAAATGGTAACTCGAGTCATCCGTGCCATTAGTGCCCATGGTGCCACTGGCAGTGTGGTGATCATGGCCACAATCACCACAAGAATCTGATTCATCGCCGGGCTGGGACTCAAAGCTGAGAATGTTTTCCGCTTGGTAATCAGTGTCGGTCTCTAGTTCGGTCATGACGTACCCAGGTGGCAAATCGTCCTCGTCCACGCCGTTCTGTCGTCGTTTCCAGATCACGTACCCCATGACCAACACGAAAAAGCCCAGGCCATTGGCCATGAGCACCCCTAGAATGGCTTTCTGGGTGGCTTCATCCGATTTGGCTTTGGCGCTGTTGTTGTTGTTGTTGTTGTTGTTGGTCCCATGACTGTCGCCACCACCGACCACGGTGGAATCCTGGGAAGAAGAGCCACTCTCAGTGTCCTGTACATCACCTCGGCCACCCGCACAAACACAATCACGTCCTCGACACACTGACGTTTGCATAGTGCCACTGGCAGCAGTCAGTGCACTGGCCAAGCACGCATCCTTTGGCAAGGATAAGAGCACGTAGTCGCGGTACTCGGAAACCAAATACTGGCCGCCGTTCGTCAGCAGCTTGGACACTTCTGTCAGTGGCGACACGGTGGAATTGAGGTGGCTGCTTTTGTTGCTGAATAAATCCATCATAGCCTCTTGGAGTTTGTGGTACGGATACAACACGGCCACGACGTCGGATGGCTGACACAACTGCTGCATTGTGGAGACGATATAGTCAACTTCTTGGGCGTCTTCCAGGGTGGTGGCATTTGTGGCAGAATTGCTTGCTGGTGCCAAAGAGTTGGAAATGAAAACACACAGAGACGCTGAGCCATTAGTCTGATTGGAGTTAAGTCTTGCATAGTGGATTTGTGGATTCGGTGGGGCACCACTAAAGCCACTATTCTGTGAGTCTTCTTGATTAGACTTGAGCACCTGCCACTCTGGAGTCGGAAACGCTACTTGATCGCTGGCTGTTAATTCGTATTTGGCACTCAGAGACTGCACGCTTTGTGGATCAAACGCGCCAATCAAGAGTCCTGAAGTGGCACTTCTTGACAAGCCAAACTTGTCATTGCCCGAGGAAGTCACTGGCCGTAATGTTGAAGACGCAGATGACGAAGAAGAAGACTCGGCAAAGAAGCTTGTAAACTGGATATTGATGGTGCCCGACGCGGCCACTCGAGCGACGCGTGAGATCGCCACCAACGCGACACACCAGAACGTGCGCAAAAGCGACCGCCCACATAGGCCACGGCGCTTGCGCCTTCGTAGAGGCAGCATTTCTACTATGTTGGGCTGACTGTCTTCTTTGGTTTGTGGGTGGATGTAGTGGTGCAGTTGCTGGTGCCCTCCACTGCCACTATTTGGCACGCTCCTCTTGTTGCGGGCGCTTTTTTTTGGTTGGCGATTGGGTGAGTGGAGATCCGCAATCTCCACTCAACGTGAGGTAAAAGGCAAATGGGTTGGGGCATGATGCACAAACATGCAGTTTGGCAGGCAAAAAAGCCGGCGCCCCAAACCCTAACTCAGCTTCGACTTTGACCCTCTCGAGAATCTGATTGGCTTGGCGCCAGGTGGATGCGATCCATGTCTGTCTTGGGACACGCCTATTAACGCAACTTTAGTGCACTACTTCAACTTTAAGGTGGGTGGCTTGCCAGCAACAGTGGGACACTTGAGGAATCTTGTCAGAATTGATTAATCAGAAAGTACATGACAGAAGACAGAGGAACTGCTTCGTTGGAATTCTCCATTCTCTTGTCGTTCCAATCGTCCGACATCGCAAAAGCATCAAAATCAATTACCACACTTTCAATGCATTCACTTTGAACAAATTGATGTCCAACGCCAAAAAATTCCTATTCTTCTCTTTTCGGCTGAAGCGTCGACTCACACTGACCATCTTGTCCAAAAGCAAAGCCTTTCAAAACCAATTGCCTATTCGAACTTCAAGAACCTCTCAGAAATTATGGCTCATTTGAAGACCCTAAATAAGGTGGCGCACACAACACATCAACTTCTGAATCTGAATCACCCAAAAGAACACTTCTGATCGTATGTTCTCCAACTGGACTGGGGCGTGGAGCTGGAGAGTGGTGCTGCAGCCGATGTGCTATTTGGGTTTTCAGTGTCTTGTATACTGGCAAAGGGCCATCCGTGTGCTTCATCAGTACCAGCTGCTGCTTGGGCTTCGCGTTCTTCTCGTTTTCGTTTCCACGAGATGATTCCGACGCCTACCACGAACAGTGCGGCCAGAAATGCGCTAGCCACCCCCAACACTGACGCCTTCAGCGGATCCAAGGCAATTCGAAGACTTCCATCGGTTGTGTGGTTGCTTTCACCTCGGCTTTGGATACTGTCGTGTCCACCTATCGAGTACTCTGATTGGCTGTGGTCACTCCAATCCAGACTTGTCGACTGGCTGCTACTGGATGCTGAAGTGTTGGTCAAGTTGCTCACAGCTGAGGTGGTTGGCAAGACAGCAATCTCGTGGTCAAAGCGCAAAAACTGGTTGGAGAGACATTTGCCAAACGGTGCGTCAAATTGCTGAATTCTCACTCCGCATTGGGCATCGCTGAACAATTGCAGACTGCCACTTGGGTGTTGTTCTTCGCCCGCCGCATTATTCTCGCCAACAAGTTGTTGTCCTGTTCTTGTGGATGCTCGAAATGACTGTACTTTGTTGTCTTGGATGCTATCCGCAAAAAAGGCTGTGAGCGCTCTGGACAGATCAGAAGTTGCTGAAACACAAGTGGCATCGGCCCTCAGCACCAGAAACTGGTCTTGCTGTGACTCTGTCGTGATCTGTATGGACACACAGCTATCCTGAACCATGGCTATTCTCTCAACCACTAGCCATGCGGCTGATGTGGATGTGGACGTGTTGGTGGACGCATTCAAGCTGGGCAGTGTGTTGAGAGAAGAGAGGGCTAGAATTCCTCCGCAAATGATCCTGGTCCCTTCAACACAAGTGGTGTGCTGCTGCTGCAAACACTCAGGCTGTCGCCGTTGCTGCAACGTCAGTGCTTCGATTCCTCCGGAACAATTGGCTTGGGCGAAATACTCCTGACTTTTCAGCAGCAACGGGGTACTGTGCACTGGCCACACCTTAAGAAACGCAAACACTATCGATAGTGGTGTCATTCTCATGGGTCTAAGCCGCCGCAAGGGCCCTGACGTGTACTTGTGCCTCATCGAAGCTTTCGTTGTCGTTCGTCTTCCGTGGCTCTTCAAACAATGAGCAGCATCGGATTGAGTGTTTAGCCAATGCCACCGCAACGCAAACCGATCCAGTATTGCATATTGAAGGTCCATCAAATTATAAAGTGCAGATGAAGCACCTCATTCACAGCGCTTGCAATCAGTTTTGTCCAGTAAATGAAGTCATCCGGGTTTTCTATTTTCATGTCGCATCAAGCGGTTATTCTTCGACTAAAAGTGAAACGCTACCTTTAGTCTTGCGGCCCCAGAGAAAGATCTGGAGCGTGCGACGGCCGGGAAAGAATCATTGAGGAGCGCTAGCTGGCTCTGCGATTGTTATTCTAACAAAAGCACCACATGAATCGGGAAAACGACATCGATGGATTGCAGTGGCAATTCAGAAGAAGAAGTACACGAATTGGTTGAATGGCGACATGATTCCTCAGCTCAACAGTTGAACGGCTGAATGGGTCCAATCTGATACTTGCGCTCAGTTTTGTCGACACGGTGTGTGAAACTGGGATGCTGACGTTGGTTGTTTCGTCAAGTTGGTGCCTGAAGCAGTACTGCTCTGTATCTGTGAGGAGTGCTGCACTGCTGACTGTTGCTCCAGAAGAAGCCCTGGCTGAAACTCGTGATAGTGGTCGATAGGTTGCTGTCTGTGACGTTGCTGATACCTTTGCCACTTGACCGCAAGGATCCCCAATGCCAGGATACCAGACAGTGTCAGTGCATAATACACCAGCACTGACACTTTGGTGGTATTGATTCGGAGGTCACTCCCGTTTCGGTAGCGCAGATTATCTCTCGATGGTTTGCTGGTGTCAAGTCTGCCCCCACTTTTGCTGCTACTACTGGCACTCGATTTGGTAGCAGAAGTCCAAGTCGGGATTTCCGTGAGTGCATCTGGAACCAAAAGTGATCGTTTTTGGAAACGCATCTGATTCTGGGCACACTCGGTGAACAAAGCCGTAGTGGTCTGGATGGCCCAGAGGCAGTTGCTGTCACTAAACAGAATTAACGTGACACTGTCGCCATCACTCGAGAGTTTGAGACACCACGAGCCAAAAGACTTGTCGTTTACAATCGTGCCATCCTTTTGCCACAGACGCATGGCAGAATCAGGTTCCGTCGTGTCCGATCGGATGCATTCGCCATGGGTCGCGAAAACCATGGCGATCTGATTCGGAGCATGCGCGCAATTGGCGCCAGTGGCTTGGTCAAACACTTCGAGCAGCACAAACTGGCTTTCGGCGAGCATTTGGGCCGCCTGGAAGGCCTCCAGCGCCGCATGTTCGTCTTTGTCATCGCTCTCGACACAACGCACGCGACTGGACGGTCCGCTCGTCGGATTGCAGTCTTTGGGCTCGCAGGTTTTGCTGAGTTGGTCGGAGAGAAGGATGGCACTCGGCGTGGCACCAGAGCAATTTGTTGGTGGCTCGTGGTGTAGTTGCGACTGGAAGAGTTCGTGTACTTGCAGCAAGTGGCCGCTGGTGGTGCTGGTGGTGGAAGTGTTGGCCATGGAAGTGGCCATCGTGCCATCCCAGCAGATCCACAGCAGCATGAACAATGTGCATGACATGATGCGACTTGCTGCCATTCTTCGTTTGCCTCGTTCCCTCATGTCGGTCCAGAGAGAAAGAGAGAGAGAATGGCTGCGCTGCAACTAATCTGCAGGGTTGGTGATCGTGAAGGAGTGGCCAAGTCTTTTCCTGGGTGGGACGGTAGTTTCATGGCAGCTCTTCAATCTTCCGATCGTTTCGTGACCTTTCATGGGCACTCGCTTTAGTCCGAGGTACGATTGGGTGAGCCCGGGGCTCCGAATAAACGTGGCGCCCCTGGATGCAATAGATGATGCTCTGGGACTTGCCTGGGCAATGACGGTGGATATGCCTTTTGGGCTGCCTTCAGCACGCACCAAAGCTTGTCCTGCCTGCAGCGACAGCGACCACGAGAGATGTCGTCGGGTACGTTCGTCTGGGCAGGAGCTCAATGGACTGCGTGCACATGCTTGGCACGACGCCGTCAGGGTAGCACAGTAATGGCAAGACTAGGACACGGTTGTCTCGGCCTTTTGTATTGTTGTTGGGTCACGAGAAGCAAAACGAGACGCTGCCGCTCAAAAAGCACAAACAACACGAGCACGTGAAAACGAACATTTCAATTGACTCAAACCATTGTTGAGAATTACATGAGGTCCACAGATGATCTCAACAAGCCTTTGTCTGATGAGCTGCGTCTGCTTCTTCTTCTTCTTCCTCTTCTTCTTCTTGCTTTGTGCTCTATGGATGATGCAGTGGCTTCTTCTTTCGCGTGCTCTTCTGGTCGCATGAACGGCATCAATCGGTTTTGGCCAATTTCGCAGGTGCTTTGTTAGTTCCATTTCCGTCTTTGGCGGCGCCTTCGGCCTGGTTTTGCTTGATGGCACGCACTTGCAGCATGAACCAATTGATGGAGACGGTCAGGCCACCAATCAGAAACAGCATGACGTACGAGTGGATCGAGTTCTCGACGTCCATCCAAATCACTGACAGCATCACTCCAAACAGCACAAGCAGCACCGTATTCAACGCCACCACAAACACCGTGCTGCCAGGGGTCATCAGCTCTTGCATCAGCGCATTCTTGGGAGCCATCTTGTCGTCCTACTTTCTTTGCGTAGCTATCCACTAACTTATATCGCAAGTTGTCACACAATGCCAATGTAGTGACATTGTGTGGACCACATCGATTACTTTCAGTGCTTCATAGCGACATGTTGAGTACAGTACCAAAAAGGTACGTACTCAACATGTCCCTATACAGCAACACTGGAACCCCTTGACCTTACGTTGCATTAAGGTGGGCCACACCACCCGTTACAAAGGCTATTTATGGGACGAGGTTCTTTGTCTGAGCTCCTCTGTGCTTGAAGCTGTTTGCATCAAACGGCTCCAGTTGGCATTCTGGTTGAGCTCATTGCACCATTCAAATCGATGCAAATGCAACAAACAAATGCAGACCAAGTGCTTCTCAAGCCGTTCTCACGCGCGGCGTATCTCCACGAGACCCTGGCGATCTGGAAGATGGCTTGGAAAGTCAGCCTGGCGACGTTTTGTCGGCTCGGGCTGCCCACCATTTGCACCGCGTTTTTGGGCCATTTGGGCTCCAACGAATTGGCCGGAGCCGCGTTGTCGCAAATCTGGACAAGCGGCGTGCAAATGATGATCTGGGGCTTTGCGACCTCGCTGTGCACGCTCTGTGGCCAAGCGTACGGTGCTAAAAACTATGAATTGGTCGGCATTTGGCTGCAATTGGGACTCTTCTTTCTCACCTTGTTCTCAATTCCAGTGATGATCTCGTACTTTTACGTCGAACGAATTCTCGGCTTTGTGACCGATGATGTCGAAGTGCTTCGACTCGCAGGAGTGTTTGCCAGATGGTCCGTCGCATCGGTTTGGCCCGCAGCAACCTACGGTGCGCTGCGTCAGTACCTGCAGGCCCAGGAGATTGTCGCGCCGGCCACGATCGTGAGTGTGCTCAGTGTTGGCGTGTGTTTTGTCAGCAATTACGTGCTTATCTACGGTGCAGGGCCATTGCCGGCGCTGAATTTCATCGGCGCAGCTATGGCTCAGAACGTCGCGAGCTGGTTTCAGATGATTGCGTTGTGGATCTATGCGTGTTGGTACAAGCGATACCATGAAGACACCTGGTACGGATGGACTTGGGAGGCACTTCAGTGGGACCGCGTCAAGCGGTTCATGACGCTTTCCATCGGGATGACGCTGAATCTGGGCATCGACGAATGGATCTACAACGTGGTGTGTTCGATCGCAGGCAGCATGGGTCCGGTCAACCTGGCGGCCAACAGCGTGCTCTTCAATTTGTGGGATCTCGTGTTTGGCATCTTTTGGGGTTTTGGCCTGCCGACCCAAGTGCGCACGGCCAACTTTTTGGGCGGCAACGAGCCCCATGAAGCCAAGCGAAGCATGCACGTGGGGTTTTTCTTAGGAAGTCTTTCGGCTTTGGCCTCGGCAATGTTGGTGCTGACGTTTCGGGCCACCATCATTGGGTTTTTCACGTCGGACCCCATCGTCGTGCAGACCATTGAGCAATCCTTGCCGATCTTTTGTTTGGCGGTGTTCCTGTCGGGCCTGCACGTGATCCTTGCGGCGGTGGTCGAGGCCATGTCACTCGCGGCGACGCTCGTGGTGATCACGACGTCCGGTTCCTGGCTCGTCATGCTTCCTTCGTCGTATGTGTTTGGCGTGACCTGGCATTTTGGACTCCCAGGGCTCTGGTGGGGAAGTGTTCTGGGGGAATGCACCAAATTCTTGTTGATGGCGCTCGTGCTGGCACGCATTGACTGGCACGACATGGCGCTGCTGGCTGTGCGACAGTCGGAAGGTGAAATGGACGACGACGAACTCGAAGAAGAAGCGGAATTGCGTGCTTCCATGCTAGCCCCCGCCAACACCAAGATCACCAGTCCCATTTGGGCCACCACCTACACGCCGCGCCATGGCAAGCGAGGTCGATTCAACTCGAGCTTTGACATGGATTCGCCGTTCATGCTGGATTCGCTGTTTGACGGCCACTACCACCACCAACATCCGCATTCAGGTCAGCCACATCCTCAATCGGCTCGTCGTCATCACTCCAAAGGCGAGACGGAACCCCTGGACCATCCGCACCACCACATGACCCCGACCAACACGCCACCGGCAGGTTATGGTGCGGTCAGCGTGGAGACGGCAAGAGATGTCCACTAGCGCAAGGACCAAAAGGCCACCAATGGTACAGTTGGATAGTATCCTCACAAGACTAGATTTGCGTTCGATGCTACGTCTCGCAAGTCTCAAGTCTCTGATCAAGTCAAAGGCTTCCTGTCATGTCTATCGCTCTGCTTGATTGGCGAGAGATTCCATCGCTGCCATCCACGTGTACGCAGGCACCAACGAACAGCATACCATCGAGCGCACCGCAGGCGGCAAGCTATCGTTCAACAATGTAGCTGTCCTCTTCTGCTTTCTGCTTTCTGCTTTCTGCCTTCTGCCTCCAACCTTCGTCTTCTGAACTCTTTTCCTTACGTAGCCTCCCGATCGACTGGATTCCCATGTTGAAGTGGAAGGGGCGCGAAAGGTCGCCGTCGTCGTCATCCCTTCCTCCGTCCCTCCACCGGCAGACATGGAGCCACAAAGGCAAGAAGAAGCAGAAGAAGAAGAATCCGTGGAAGAAAACGTTGATGATACATGTACCAAGACCATTCCAGTCCAGAACAATCTGCAAGAATCATTCCTTGTTCGTTCGCTCGCTCGCTATTCTTCTTTCCATCCCACCACAAAAACAAACGGGCGCCCGGCCTCGACGGCTCAGTTCAAGTGCCCACCGCGTGCGCCGTTCTGTTGATGCCATTGCATTCACGTTGGTTTTCATACACAGGAAGCAGCCACACAAACAGCATGACGCTACGGAGAATGGACAACGCGCTGGTGAAGGAGCTTGACAAGCAGATCCGCACCACGTATCCGTACGGATCCTATGGCTATGACGACGAAAACTCGTATCTGAACGAGTACTTGCACTCGCTGGAGCCTTATTTGAAAGGCTACGGGTCCTCCAAGAGCAAAGACTCCAACCACACGACCGTCATCGTCGTGGTCTGCGTCTGCGTCGTGGTGGTCATCGTCGCCATTGTGGCCTTTGTGTTGATCCATCGAAAACGTCAGCGACAAAAACTCGCCGATCAGAATGTGTTCGTGTCGGTTCATGCCTCCCAGGACCCGGACGTCGCGATGCTGGCTGATTCGTCGTCTTCCATTCCCGTCGCCATGACCGTGCCGCCGATGGCCGCCACCAACACGGTCGCACGGGACTACACCAAATGCGCCCAGACCACTTCTTCACGTCCAGCTGCCACCCAATCGCTGACGGATTATTCCTCGGGCACAGGAGGTGGTCGTTCCTCCGCCATGGCTGGTCCGACGTCCGTTGCCCACGATGAACAGCTCAACGATCCCGAGATGCTGGCGGTTCGAATCCCCATGAACCAGGTTGTCATCAAAGAACTCGTTGGACGCGGCGCTTTCGGAGAAGTCTACCGTGGGTTTCTCCAGGGTCGTATGATCGCAGTCAAACAACTCGCCAAAGAGGCTCGCAAGAACCCATTGTACATCCAGAGTCTGCTCACCGAAGTCAAG
>JAMFLO010000286.1:0-44532 GCA_027475765.1 Paralagenidium karlingii
CAACCCCGACACCAAGCCAGACAATCAAAAGAACCGCTACAAGGGGATACACAACGTTGGTGTGAGCGTTGTGTAATCTTTCAACCTCACTATATCACATCTGGTTTGGACCCAATGCCAGTGACGACAGTTGTCACTCTGAAAACTAACGCACCTCTTTTGATGGAAGTCGTTTGCGCAAGTGGTTTCCAGATAGAGTTTGGCTCTGTGAATGGATCGCGAGTGTTGTTGGTTGTTCGACACAACAGATCGTACTGTAGTTGGAGAATGAATGTGACTAATCATGTCGCACTACAGTATCACAGTTAAATGTTGAAATCATTGGCTTCCCGGAAGTCAAAAAGCAACCCGTTGTTCTTCTTTGGCAGCATGTTTGCTGGTGGCAGCAGCACCAACGTTGGCGTATCAACCACTTCGGGTGGATCCAGCGCCAGCAATTCAGGCGCTTCAGGGGGCGGTGTCCACGCCTATTCCAGTGCTTTAGCTGAAGCCAACGATCTGGACGCACTGGTGTTCGAGTTTGGCACTTGCAAATGCAAATTCGGCTACGCGGGCGAAGATTTTCCACGCGTCTATGACTCGTTTGGCCAGCAACAGTCAGCAAACGAGTCGCATCGGCGCGTGGCAGCCATGGAAAGAAACCAGGAAGAAATCGCGCAATGGATGTACGACACCGCAGCGTCCACGCTGCAGGCCAAACTCAGCGAGCATCCACTTCTCTTTGTCGAGCGGTCGTTCCCCATTCCCGAGTATGTGCTGGCTTCATCTAGTGGGTCGCCTTCCAACGACGCGGCCGGCAGCGAAGACAACACCTCAACGGCTGCGTCGCTTCGCAAGAGCTCCATGTCGTCAACTTCAGGCGGCAATAGTGGTAGTTCGTCACGGAAACAGCTCTTGAAGGCACGCGAACAGCTGGTAGAGATTCTAATGGAACAGATCGAAGTACCGGCGCTGTTTCTCGCCAAAAGCTCCGTGCTGACCTGCTATTCGAATGCGCGCACAACGGGACTCGTCGTGGAGATGGGCGCCACCTACACGAGTGTCACGAGTGTTCACGAGGGCTTTGCTTTCAGCACCAATGCGTTCGGTTCCACCACCGGCAGCAACCAGCCGCCGCCTCGAAGTCAGTTTGTGGTATTTGGAGGATATGACCTCAACACATTTCTTCTCAATCGGCTGCAGACGAAAATGGATCTAACAGGCTCCACGATTAGCAACAAGACGTGGTGTTTTGCCAGTGAGGTGAAGGAAAGCGGTTTGTGCCGTGTCGCTGATGGAGCCTTTGAAGAAGAGCAGAATGCTCAAGTGCCCATGATCAACTACGAGTTGCCCGACAAGACTATTGTGCCTATGGGCACCGAGCGTTTCAGTGTACCGGAGCGGTACTTTTGTCCAGACGGCACCAAATGGAGCGGATTTGGGCCGAATCCGCCGATTGTTGAAGAACTGGACTTGACGAGCGCCACTTCCTCAGGTGTCAGTGGTATCAACCTCTCCGAGCTTATTTGTGGTACAGCGAGCGGCAATTCTGAAGCCGATTTGCGCAAAGAATTGTATCAGAACGTCATTCTGACCGGTGGAAGCAGCTGCTTTGAGAACCTGCCTGTGCGACTCGAACGAGAGATGGTGGCCACTCTCACCAACAGCAGCATGAACAGTTTAAACCCTGGAGCCGCCATGGCCAGCGTGCCCAAAGTCAAAGTAGTGGCCGCCCACCCTCATGAGCGAAAGATCGGATCGTTCCTTGGTGGCTCCATTCTCGCTTCGCTCGGGTCGTTCCACGAGATGTGGATGGCCAAGGCCGAATATGCCGAACATGGCGCCAATCTCATCCACAAGAAGTGCCCATAAAGCAAACAACAATAAAAAGAGAGTTACTATTAGCTAAAAGTTCGGCAACGTGGAAGTCATCGAGCATTGCGTTCTCCGTTCTAGAGCCAGGATCGGTAATAGCAGGTCTGCATCTCCGAAGGCTTTCTGCAGCTCTCATGGCTCTCTGTCAGTGTGATCACAAGAGATTAAAGCCAAGCGGTTGTCAGCCATCATTCACTGGAAGAACGTTTTCCCATTACGGGACACTGGATATAGCTTCGAAGATTCCAGCGTCACTTGCCGCCAGCATGGGCGACGGCTAGTTGTGCATTGTGCTGGCTCAGCGTGAGGTACCTTGAAAACACCAACGACGCGAACAACAAAGCGTCAATACGATCCAGTACACCACCATGGCCAGGAATGAGTCGACCCGAGTGCTTGACCTGCGCTGCTCGCTTAAATAAACTCTCGGCCAAGTCACCTAAACGGCCCATCACAACTGCGACCAGACTGCTGAGCACCTTGATCCAGAATTCACCGGGCACGTGCAACACATCGCACAGCAGAATCATCACAGCGACGCCACTTACACAGGCCACGAGTGTGCCTTCGTAATCCTTATTGGCCGAGACGTGCTTGGCCAGTCGATGCCTTGAAAAGTTGGTCAGATGCAGCAGTTCCATGGTTTTGCCATAGAGGTATGCCATGGAATCCGAGATCCAAACCACGTAGAGCAACACCACCAAAAGATGCCGAAACAAATCCATTTGATCATCATCGGTGAACGCCACAATGACGGAGAGCGTGCCAACGATGTATATGAAGCCAATCATATCCAACATCAATGTCATAAACGTGTCCACAGCGGTTTCGTTGACGGTGAAGTGAAAGATGAAGAGGAAGAGAAACCCCACAAAGAGCACCTCGCTCGTGTCGACATACAACCCGCAAGTGATCTGGTTCATGGGGCACACTGTGGTGTGGATGGTCAGCATACAAAACACGATCTTCTCCATAAACATCACCACCGAACAGCGAACATTCGGCGCGAAAAGCACAAAAAATGCATTCACGAAGTCCGTGGAGATCGCGTAGAGCCAACGGTACTCGTAGAATTTGGTCTGTTTCAGTGATGACACGCTTAGCAGACCCCAAACGAACAGCAGTGAAGTCAGACAACTCATTGGAACAGCCAATACAAACGCTGCCAACCATTCGTTGCCTCGGAAATAGCGTCGCGCCAGTCCCGAAATGGCACATCGCTGGCCTGTCATGGCCTCGGAGACTTCCTGACCGTGATTCACACAATAGCAGTGCATAGCATTGGTGATGGGCCAGGTGGCACGCGGAGAAACGTTGGGACTGGAGTTGGCCGTCTCACACTCGGAAGCTGCACCACTGCCACTTCCATCACGCTCTCGAACGCTTACGTCGATGTTGCCATCGACTGTGACGCAGTTGACTTGCCGGTTTCTCCTATTGACGGTATTATCTTCATCGATGGCATGGGACTGGGACTCCGACTCTGATTGGCATTGAGAGGACGATGCGTCGTCGTTGACTGTGCTGGCAGACTTCTCACAGCAGTGCACGCTGTTGAGAAAGCGAAATTGAATGCGATGGCTGATCCACGCAAACTCGTAGGCACAGGCTGAAGCCAGAAACGTGCAGACCGTCGTGGTGGCGAAAATGGGCGAATACCAGAGAAACAGCGTCACGGTCGGTGCCAGCACCAGCGTCGACAACACGCGCTGCACGAAATTGGACTTCAGCCACTTGCGTTGACTCTTCTTGTGTGGGCACTCCAGGTCCTGTGCGGCGCTGACGGCGCCAGTGAGGCAGCCGCAATCGCTGGAGAGACGAACATTCCCCACATTGCCGAAACTGGTGCCTTGTTGGTGACGACACGAAGTGGCCAGTTCGTAGTCAAACTCCATGTCGACACCGGAAGAAGCGGGCAGAATGGCGATACTGCTACTGCTGTGGCGACTGGGCTCCAAGACGTCTCGGACGATGGCCCTGGCGCCGCCGCCCGCGTCGTCCGGTGCTGTGACTGACATTCTCTTCCTCGTTTTCTCTTCAAACACTGGTCATGGACCGAAGAACTGGCAAGACAAAGTGAGCGCGGGAGGTGGGTGGCGACAGTGGGACGGAACCCTGGAAGGAAACAAACCCTGGAAGTACAGTGCCACACAGGGTACAGTGGGTGCATCAGCTGTTGGCCCAAGATTCCACGGAAATGGAACCCATCAAGCGACGTCAAGAACATCGTGTGCGCTCTCTTCCTGGACTGTCAAGACGTCTCCTCGGTTGCTTGACAAGTGCTGTTTACTCAATGGAATCGCAACGGAGACTCCTCACCCATCAGCAGATCGATATCCTCGACGCCAAAGTGGGTGTGAGCAAATCGGTGCCACGAGCAGCAACCTGTTCCGAGCCAATTTGATGGTACTCGCGCTAGTCTTGAGTTCTCATCATGACCATAGACCCATTAACAATGTGTCTTTTGGCTCTATGCTTGCGTCGGCACTGTGGTGGCGAGCAACACTTCCTTCCACTCGTTCTTTTTGTTGACGCTGCCTTGAGGAACCAGCTTCCATGCTCCAGCACATCGCCTACTGCGTCCAGGGGACTGCACCGTGCATGAACAACAATAACAAATGAGTTACAATTACGATCTGGAAGCCACGTCAAAAACCTGACCACCTCCTCGTTCTCTATTTCCTATAAGTGTGCTGTCAAATCACCTCCCCGGTTGGCTGGTCAATTGGATTGTCCTGATCGACCACGAGCAACCATGTTGTGTTCCCATTGGGTATGGCTCCAAAGAGTACTCCGTCTAGCGAAATCACCGCAGCGATTCGACGCCAAAGTCGACCGATTGCCCGACATCATCAGATGGATAACTGCGGATACTCCAAACTATGCAGCACAAGTCAAATGCATCCTGACTGAGTCGAATGAGTCATTTGCCTCCAATCTGAGTCGCCAGTTGCGCATTATTCTGGCTCAGCGCGAGGTACCTTGAAAACACCAACGACGCAAACATCAGGGCATCAATACGATCCAGTACACCACCATGGCCAGGAATGAGTCGACCCGAGTGCTTGACCTGCGCTGCTCGCTTAAATAAACTCTCGGCCAAGTCACCTAAACGACCCATCACCACCGCGATGAAACTGCTGAGCACCTTGATCCACAACTCGCCGGGTACATGCAACACATCGCACAGCAAAATCATCACAGCAACGCCACTTACACAGGCCACGAGTGTGCCTTCGTAATCCTTATTGGCCGAGACATGCTTGGCCAGTCGATGTCTTGAAAAGTTAGTCAGATGCAGTAGTTCCATGGTTTTGCCATAGAGGTATGCCATGGAATCCGAGATCCAAACCACGTAGAGCAACACCACCAGCAGCTCCCGAAACAGATTCATTTTGTCGTCATCGACAAACGCGACAATGACGGAGAGCGTGCCAACAATGTACATAAACCCAATCATATCCAGCATCAGCGCCATGAATGTATCGACGGCATTCTTGTTGACGGTGAAGTGAAAGATGAACAGAAAGATGAAGCCCACAAAGAACACTTCACAAGTGTCAACATACAACCCGCAAGTGATCTGGTTGATGGGGCAAACCGTCGAGTGGATGGTTAGCATACAAAACACGATCTTCTCCATAAACATCACCACCGAATAGCGAACATTCGGCGCGAAAAGCACAAAAAATGCATTCACAAAGTCCGTGGAGATCGCGTAGAGCCAACGGTACTCGTAGAATTTGGTCTGTTTCAGCGATGACACACTCAGCAGACCCCAGATGAACAGCAGTGAAGTCAACGAACTCAACGGAATTGCAAGAACAAACGCTGCGAGCCATTCGTTGCCTCGGAAATAGCGTCGTGCCAAACCCGAAATGGCACATCGCTGGTCTGTCATGGCTTCTGCCACTTCTTGACCGTGATTCACACAATAGCAGTGCATGGCATCGGTGATGGGCCAGGTGGCACGCGGAGAAATGTTGGGACTGGTATTCGCAGTTTCGTCTTCCGAGGCAGCAGCGCTGCCGCTACCTTCACGCTCTGCGATGCCGACCTCTATGCTTACGTTATGACCGTCTGCATTGGTACAATTGATTGGCCGGTTTCTCCTATTGACGGTATTATCTTCATCGATGGCATGGGACTGGGACTCCGACTCTGATTGGCACTGAGAGGACGATGCGTCGTCGTTGACTGTGCTGGCAGACTTCTCACAGCAGTGCACGCTGTTGAGAAAGCGAAATTGAATGCGATGGCTAATCCACGCAAACTCGTAGGCGCACGCCGACGTCAAAAATGTGCAGACCGTCGTGGTGGCGAAAATGGGCGAATACCAGAGAAACAGCGTCACGGTCGGTGCCAGCACCAGCGTCGACAACACGCGCTGCACGAAATTGGACTTCAGCCACTTGCGTTGACTCTTCTTGTGTGGGCACTCCAGGTCCTGGTCGGTGGCATTCGGGTTGGTGTTGGCATTAACGGCACCAGTGAGGCAGCCGCAATCGCTGGAGAGACGAACATTCCCCACATTGCTGAAACTGGTGCCTTGTTGGTGACGACACGAAGTGGCCAGTTCGTAGTCAAACTCCATGTCGACACCGGAAGAAGTGGGCAGAATGGCGATGCTGCTGCTGCTGTGGCGACTGGGCTCCAAGACGTCTTGGACGATGGTATTGGCGCCACCACCCCCATCATCCGGTATACTGACGGCGGGCATTTCCTTTTCCTTTTGTTGCTGGTGGGCTGGCATGGAACAAACACTCACCCCACACGGGTCATGGGCAGAACACTTGAGCCAAAACAAGGAGGTGAGAGAAGAGTTGCCGCGGTTGGGGCTTTTGGGTGACAGGGAGTCCAGTGCTTAGGAGTGCAAGGGGCCTAACTCAAAGAAGCACAAACACAAGGAGAAACACCCAGAAATAGATCCATTCAACCCAGACAAATGACGGTGTTAAAGTATACTCGGACTGTATCTTACTGTTTTATACACAGCGGTGTTGTGTTGTTTTAATTGTGCAAAACCTGCGTGACCTCAACGCTCGGTGAACAGTGAATCGGTGGAATAGGGTTAAGCGCGAAACCTAAAGCCTCACCTGTCACGAATTCAGTTGTTTGGCAAAAACTACAGCTAAATATTTGTATATCATCACGAATTGCTCCTAACACCGAAATCAGAGCCGTTAGTATCCCACACACAAGTGTTAAATAACATCGCTGTCCACTTCAACCATGACACTTACCAGGGTCTGGACCATGCCAGGTCGTTGCGATCGTAGACGACGCACCACATCGGGGACATCCACCGCCTTCTTCAATTCTTGAGTCATTTGATCCTCCGACTGTAGTTCCAGTGCCTTCTTGACGTTCTTCAGGATCAAGTCGATCGCGATGAACGTGCCTGAGCGGCCAATGCCAGCGCTGCAATGCACCACAATGCGACTCTTGGGTTCGCCATTACGCTGCGGATGGTGGGAATTCACGATCTCCAGCATGGGCGCGATGATGCCAAAGTCCTGGAGCACGCCATGGTCCGGCCAAGTATTGAGCTGCACCTGCAGTACTACTCGCGGACTCTCAACGCACTCGTGGGTCCAAACGTGGAAATACCTGCGTGTGAATGCGCCCATCTCCGATTTTTCCTGCACCAATTGAACGAAAATCCCATTAAAGTCGACGACGCGGCCGCTTTGGTCCCAGTAAACGTCGGCTTTGAGTCGGTTTTTCTCCACAAAGTTGGTCAGCATGAGCACAACATGTACACCGTAACACCAGACCATCTGCCAAAAGTCGCAGAGTGTAGACGGAATCGGTGCACAGCACGCAATGTACTCGTGTTCGATAAAGTTGGCATTGATATAGTCCGTATCAGCACAGCTTGAGGTCAAAGCAGTGGTTTGGCCAGAAGAACTAGCTGGAGCTGGCGGCAGTTTGACCCGCGTGTGCTCAAACGGAATGACATCCTGGTAGCGGTTCTTGCTCTTGGTGACGCGCGTCTGGGTAGTCAGCGCGTTCTCAAACCATGGCGCTTCGTCGATACTTCGGCAAATGGCGACATACTCCTGTTCATACGCTGAAGGCTCTTTCTTGCCACACGACTGGTCCAGCTTTGCCACCTGTGAAGTCAGATCACAGGGCAACAAAGAAGCCAACAGATCAGTCAGTGTAAGTTGCTCCAATGACTTGCGTTGCCAGTGGTCACCTTGTTGAGAAACGACTGCAAGACCTTCTTGGCACTGGAATTGAGAGCTCTGACGCCAACATCACCTGCAGGAGGAGAACAAGTCACGCGAGACAACGAGAGAGACATCGAGAGAGAGAGAGAGAGTGAGAGAGTGAATGTGAGTGAGTCAGCTCTTTCCTGTCTCCCGTGTCTCCTGCAAGACCGCAATGCGCTTGCTCGGAAGACCCACTCGACCAACACCCACCGCCTCTGCATCCATCGACCGCCTTCTCCATTCTCCTTTTTGGTCTGGTTGAGCAAGAAGGACACAGATTATGGGATATTAATTGTGACAGGAAGTGTCAGTACCACCACTACTACGTATAGGATTTATAGGGTTATTTCAGTTCAAAGGTCTCGAGAATTCACGCAATCAGCCCAACGGAAGAAAAGCAGAAGCAACCTAACCAAGAAAACTCGCCATAAAGGAAGTCCAAGTAGACAGCAAAAAGAAGTCAACAGCTGGTGGTGTTGTCCCAAGGTAACAGCGTCGCATTCTGATTCCAACCATTCTGATAAACCGCCAAACGGGGATTCAGATCAGATCACGTTTTCCGCCAATCATGCACTCGCATTCTCATTTGTGATCCATTTTGAGAATGGTATGCATTTACAAAGGCCTCAACAACGGGGCAACAGCTGCAATGGAATGAACGGCTAGTCATCAACTTTCAAAGGGACCATGTCCATGGCTGGGTATACCACAGTCGGTCTGTGGTACGGTAGCATTACTGCTTGTAAGGTACCAAGACGGTACCCAACAACAAGTGGACAGTCGATTTGCTGGACATTTCCTGTTGCTGGTCAAGATGCTGCTGCTGCTGGTCAGAGCGTTGGCGTTGGCGGCGTTGCTGGCGACGGCCCAGAGCGCTGTAGATCCCAATCTCACGCCAAAGCCCAGTGTGACGCCCAATCCCAATGGCAATCCCAACACGCCCAATCCTCCAGTTACGCCCAATCCTCCAGTTACGCCCAATCCTCCTGTCACGCCCAATCCTTCAGTCACGCCCACGACGCCCAATCCAAATGGCATCGTCAATCCCATCCCCAACGACACGCCAAAGCCCAGCGTTACGCCCACTCTCAATGGCAATCCCATGGCTCGTGTCAGTCCCAGTCCGAATCCCGTCCCTACAGTCTCAAGCCCCGTCACTGCCAATCCTAACTCGCTGCTGCAGCCACTGGACATCACCCATCCCAGCGCGCTTTTTGTGCCCCATGGCGAGTTGATGGGCATCGAGTCGGTGGTCAACTTGGACCAGAGTCAAACCAAGAAAGTCATCCCGACCAACAGCTGGTGGGTCAATCTCATCCACATCGACCAAGCGCTCAAGACACCAAAGACGAACCCCATCTACTCTAATCCGTACAGCATCGATCTCACCAAGCTCTCGCCTCCCTTTGGCTTTGCAGTCTCCTACGGGTCTGCTCATCGGATCATAGGCGTCAAGGAATCGGGCAACGGGGCCGACAAAGAGGGCGTCACCAGCTATTTCCATCCGTTCGCCAATGATATGACCCTTTCGGCCAAAGAGTTCGGTGCCGCGCCAAGCTACCAGGTGCGCGGATGGGATGATATGGGTGTGCAAGTCATGGCCTGCGCCACCAACACCACCAACTGCCTCAAGAGTTCGTTTGTGCTCGGCATGGCCTATGTCTCGACCGAGTACTCCGGTCTAACGCCCCGACTGGCTTCTTCATTCCGCATTGTCTCCGTCAATGGCGCCACTGTCACTCCAACAAGCGGCCCAGTTAGTGGCAGAAAATTCACGGTCGAACTGGACAACAAGCTAACGTGGGTGGTTTACGCGAACGCTGGAGAGATCTCGTTGACACCTGACGACACTGGCCGGGCTTTGGTAGCTTCGGAAGTGTATGACGGTGCTATTCGTATCGCAGTGGTCCCTGCTGATGGGAAAACTGACGATTTCAACGCGTATTCCGACTGTGTCATTGAAGGAGGTGTCGTCGATGCTACCAGCAGCACATCGTACTCGTTCTCATGGACCACCAGTGGCACTTGTGACAAGGGACTCTTGCATTTTGCTTTGCCGCATCAAGTCGGCATCCTCGGTGATTCCGTTACGGCAACGGCGCTGACTCTTGATTCGACTGTGCGTGGTAGAATGACTGCAGTCGTCGCTCCTGTCTCGAGCAAAGTTGCCACCTGGATGTTGACAGAGCCCAAACGCAGCACTTCGGTAGACTTTTTTCCTGCGAACCGCCCATCTGCTTCGCTGGTGCAGCAGTACAAGATCAAAGAGTCACTCCAAAAAGAGATCCTCGAGGATTGGGTCGACATGAGCAAGCCCGGAGGCTACGCTTCTGAGGGCGTGCTTGGCGGATACTACTCGTATGGTAAATTGGTTCAAAAGTATGCCACACTCTGTCTGATCGCGAGTGACAAGAGTGTGGTCGGGGATGACACGACACTGTTGAAGAACTGTCTACGCAAACTCGAAGTGGTGATGACGCCGTTCACGTCGAACCTGGTCAGTCCTCCTTTGGCGTACGACACAGCGTACGGCGGTATTGTCAATAGTGCTGGGCTTGCTCAAGAGACTTACACGTACGACTTTGGCAATCATCTCTACAACGATCATCACTACCATTATGGCTACTGGGTCGTTGCTGGCGCCATCATGCGTCAGTTAAATCCGAGCTGGAGCAAAGTGGCCAATCTCGACCTTATGATCAACACGTTGATTCGAGACGTCGCGAACCCAAGTGACAAGGATGCTTTTTTCCCAAAGTTTCGCTCTTTCTCGTGGTATCACGGTCATTCGTATTCCCATGGCGTCAAGCCGTGCATTGATGGCAAAGACGAAGAAAGTGTTTCGGAAGACGCCAATTTCCAGTATGGCTTGATGCTTTGGGGCAAGGCTACGGACTCCCAGCCGTTGGAAGCTCTCGGAGATTTGATGTTGCGCGTGAATGCCCGCTCAATTCGCGCTTATTTCCTCTTGGACAACAACAATCCCATTCATCCCAATGTCATCGCATGCAACCACGTGGTGGGTGTGCTTTTTGACAACAAGGCCGACTACTCCACGTGGTTTGGCACGGAAAAGCAAATGATCCACGGTATCCACATGCTGCCAGTGTCGCCAGCGCTTGAGATGATCCGAACCGCGACCTTTATCACTCAGGAGTGGGAAGACATTCTGGCGGACGTCATGAAGAAGCCCCCCAGTGACTCATGGACGTCACTTTTGGCGGTTAATTTCGCGCGAATCGACCAAACGCGCGCTTTGGATCTCTTGGCAGACCCCAAACTGAAACTGGATCTCGGATTGTCGCGCACTCACGCGCTTTACGCCGCCGCCGCCAGCCAACACGCGGATCCATCGAGTGATCCAGTGGACAACCTGGGGCCCAAACCGCCAAATGTCAAGTCAAAAAAGAAAAAAGACTCTTCATCCACGACTTCTGGCGCCCATGGGATCGTTGGAGTCGCGTCTGGCGTGTGGTTCGTCGTCGCTTGTTCGTGGCTCGTGGGTTCTCTGCTGTAGAGACTGCGTCGATGGTGCCGGTTGCACCTTGAAACCCTGGAAGATCAGGAGATAGCCAATCACAGACGATTATGCCAGGTGTTAAGAATGATATTTTACGGTACACACTTTGTCTTGTGAACGGGCGTTTGGTCGTTTGGCGCTGTGGAGAGCATGGATACTGCAGAGGTAAGAGCGCAGTCGTGTCGCTGGCGGTGTTTGAGCGCATCAGAGCGCTTGCATTAACAAGGACATCCCCGGTGCTTTCAGAGCGAATTCTCCCAGGAAGATGTGCTGCCAATCGCGAAATCGGTATCTTGTTGGCGGGTGTTTCCTTGCACTCCACGGTGGCCCAGCCCATGATTAACTCCAAAATGGGCTTTGTTGCCTTGACCAGGCCATTGAAAGCACCTTGAAAGACACTATTTACAACCGCAAAAAAGTCATGGACTGGAGCAACTCACTGGTCGCCACAGTGCTCACAGGGCTTCAGAACCTCAACAAACCCTTCAAGTATGCTGGTGCGGAAGATTGGATTCCCCCTCCTCCTCTCCCTCCCTCCCCCACTTCCCTCATTCCAATAGCTCACTTGGTCGTTGTGTGTGTTTATCTAGTCACGTGTATGATCATGCAGAAAACTGGCGCCGGCATGGCGACTGCTGCGTCATGTTTTTGGGATCCCACGCTAGACGGTGCTGTGTTGTGTCATGCAGTCACTCCACCCAGGATCTGACAACATGCTCTCTGCTTTGGCGACCTGTAGGCTACTGCACAGTGCTGTGGGAGAACTCGACCATTTCGTGCATTGTCACCGTCTACGGCGCCTCCATTTCTCCGTCGGCCAACAAAAACGATCGTTAGTCTTCGGCGTAGACTTGCACTTTGGCCTCAACTGTACCAAAACGCAAAGCTGTATGGTTTCGCATGCCCATGTCCATCCAGTTGGCACGATGCACACTGGCCCGTTAGCGTGCATTTGCTGGTTCCACACTTGTCGATACCCTCTCATCAAATGTTTGGTGCTTTGATCCGTGAGAACATCCGCAGTCAAACCGCACTCAACTCCCTGCTCATGTAGTTATTGTCGTTTTTCGCTCTCATTGCTTATATTGTTTGACCACCACTTGGAGGCAGCTGGCGGCCGCTTCCTTAGTCTGAGGAGAGAATTCGCCGCTCTTCATGAGGAATTCAAGTCGTTGTTTGGTTTCTTTCGCGTGTTTCGACGCAAACTCTTTGGCCAACTCCGCCGCGTCGGCTTGTTCGTCTTGTGCATTCTCCGCGTGCGACTCGCCAGCAGCTTCGTTCGCTGGCACTTGCTGCTTGGGGGGACCCTGGTCAAGTGCTACGAGCAGATTCTCAAGCGCAAAACACGCCCGATGAATGCTTTCTTCGCGACTCGACAGCCGCAGCAGTCTAGCAAACGTCTCCAGCCCGTTGCACTTGATCATTAGCCAGGCAACGGGAGGCACTTGGCTGACCATTGCCAGTGCGCCAGAAGCCGCCCGCGAAGTCTCAAAGTCCATTTCTTCTTCTTCAAAGGACGCAAACGCCAGCCACATGCGCAGCTTCTTTTCCACCAAAAAGATCTTTTCAATCACTTGGTCGCACGGCAACAAATTGCAGATGGATTCGGTCGCAGCCCGTCGCACCAGCTCATGATCTGAAAACTGCAGGTATTCCAGGGTTGACAACGCTTTGGGCTCCTGCAAGATGCGGTCTTTGGTCTCTTCACTCACACTCGCGATGTTGGTGAGTGCCAACAGCGCTTCAAACTCCATCAGTTGACTCGTTCCTGCTTTGCAGACCTCCAACAATGGTTTAATGCACGACAACAGCGTGGTCGACGCGATGAGATTGGGATTCGTCGTGATCAGTATCTTCGAAATGGCCTGCCGTGCGTTGTTCATGACTTTGGCGAGTTCCTGTTTGTGTTTTTTCGTCAACGCCTTGAGGTCTTCGCCCAGCTGATTGGCTTCTAGCATGGCAATAGGAAGCAGTGCCTGGAGGATGCCTCTTTGGACCATTTTGCCGCGCACACTCGGTTCTTCGGCGGCGCTCAACGCACTCAGGGTCGCCATCTCAAGCACGTTCATGGACTTGGTGTTGCTGAGCTTGAGCAGTTGCACCAGCGCAGTGGTCACCTTGTCTTGATCCATAACGATGCCGATACGACGGAGCATATTCTTTTGGCAGTCTCCGTCGTCAAGCGCCGACTTTTGTTTCAGTGCCTTCTGCAGTTCTTCGTACTGGTCAGGTGTCATCTCCATGCCTTCCATTTGCTTCTTCTTGAGCAACGACTCGGTAGTGAGCACGTGATGTAGGATGTAAGCCACGCCGTAGTACACATTGGAGCGGTATCCATGATGTCGACTTCCGCCAGGACTGGAACTGCTTGCACTTCGCTTGCGGGCCGTCGCAGCTGCGGCGAAGTCCCCTGCAAAATCGACGTCAAAGACACTCTGGATAGCTTTGGGACGTGCCACAAACGCTTCCTTGACTTGGGTGAACGTGATCAAATACGAAAGCGCTTCGATGCCGCGCTCTTTTGGCGATGCGCCGATCCAAAAGAGTTTGCTGTTACTGTCCTGAGACGATTCCGCCTGGGAACTACGCTTTTCTTCGTCTTCTTCTAGGATCTCAAAGACTTTGTCCACGAAAAACTCGCTCTCAGCCGACAACTTGTCATCATCCTGCCCCAACACGCTCTTTTCCACGACCGCCAGCTTGACCTGAATGCTCAGTGCACTCGCCTTGAGCGGAAGAGTGTTGGCGTCGTGGCTCACGCGCAGCATTCTGGCGATCTCCACTCTCAGGGCATACGGAAGACACGCCGTCCCGCCTTCTACGCCGCACACACTGGCTACGCAATCGATCCAGATCTCTTGTAGCCGCTTGTCTAGCACCGAAACGGGTCGCGCGCGGGACCAGAGCAGAAATTCATGCACGCAGCTCATGACGGCGCTAGCACCATCACCGCGAGTCACGCTCTTGACGGCATGGAGCGCGAGTTTGGCGTTCGAAAGAAACAGCGCTGAGAGAATCAGACAGGAACTGGTCGCAGCCTGCACCTGCTCGAGGTCGTTGACAGAGCAATGAGTGACCGGTTCCACGCAGTGGGTCGTCACGATGCGCTCCAGAGTCTTGTCCTTGTCTTCAAACTGACTGAGCAGCTGCGTGAACACGAGTGCCAGTCGTGACAGCAGCGGGTCCGAGGCCGAGTGGAGACACGCCGCCTTGGAGTGGAGCAGCCCAAAGACACCCATCTGTTCCAGCAGCGTGGCGAACCGCTGGCGAATGAGCTTGATCTCGACGTCTTTGGGCTGCTTTTTGCCACCGCAGCCGGCAAAGTCGAGGGGCGACGAGAACACGTGCAGCAGTCCGTCGAGACACGCGAGCTGCAGCTCGTTGCTTTGGCTCTGCAGACCGTTCAGCAATCCTTCCAGCAAGTAACGCACTTCGGATTCCTGCCGTTGGTCCACGAGAATCAGACGCTTCAGCACAAAGGCGCAGAGCTTGACGGTCGCGCGCGCAGCCGACTTGGTGAACAGGTCAAACGACGCGGTGGAATCAGAAGTTGAAGACACAGTGGAATCCGACGCATAACTGGCTTGGATTTCGTGACGCAGCAGCCCCAGGAGATGGTCGAACTGGTCGTTTCCGCTGCTCTCGTAGACGAAATTTGCCAGCTGCATGGAGCAACTAGCCACGCGGTCCAAGACGTTCAGCACCAGGGGCAGCAGGCGTCGCAAAGCATTCAGCTGGCTCTCACTGAGACTTGGGCTCTGCTTCTTGGCATGACTCGAGGAAATGCCGTCGCAGAGCAGCTGACAGGTGCGCCAGAGAATCGAGAGACCACCTTTTGCCTTGATTTCGCTGGCGATCGACGTGGTTTCCTGGGCGCATTTCATGTCGAGGAACTTGAGTGCTTCTTCGGCGTCAGAGCTCTCGTTCAGCAGCAGCACCAATCCGCGATCCATGCGCTTGCGTAGGCTCTCGAGCGCCTTGAGAATGCCGTTGGCGTCCTGTTGAACGATCTCCTGGATCTTGCGAGCCAACAAAGCGGCCGCCTTGTTGGACGGATTGGCGTGGAGAAGCTGCCGCGTGTCCTGGAAAGCCTGGGTCAGGTTGCCCAGGCCCACGTAGGCCTACCAGTCCAAGAACCAGCATTTTCAGCAACTAGCAGTCCATGATTCCAGCCACATTCTCAGCAACTTACTGTTCACCCACCTGAGCTCTTCGATACCGCGCTTTCTCGTTGCCAGCCTCCACGTTCAGCACCTGGTTGCAGTCTTCAAGTGCCACGTCAAATTGCTGCAACTCCAAGCGACACAGCGCGCGATTGCTCCAGAGCAACTTGCGCTGCGCCAGTACTTGGTCGTTATCGAATTCTTCTTCGCTCAGCGTCAGCGCCTCGGAGTATTTGGCCATCGCTTGGGCAAACTCCTTGGATTTGACCAGCGCATTGCCCTCACTGCGCAGAGCTTCCAGCCGCTCGACCAGCTTTGTCGTCATATTCAGCTTATCAATCGCACTTTATCGAGACTCGGAGCTGTTCCTTGCAGGCAAAAGTGGGAAATGATTGCTAGTCCGATTCGGAACCTGTCCCGAATTGAGGAACAGAGAACCAGCGAATACCAAAAGCATGGCGGACGATGACATCGACTCGCTTCTGGAAGCCGGCATCAAAGCTGCGGCAAAAGTAGGGCTTTTTGTGGCTATTTTGATGCATGCTCCTGACTGGAAGAAAACTATGCATTTGCTGATTCTGGTGATGTCTTGTTTGTCTTTCTGACGTGTTTCTTTGGGCTGATGCAGGAAGAAGAGCAAGCCCAGCAGGCTTTAGCTCACCAACACCAGGAAGACCAGCAAGACGGCCACCGGAATGACAGCGACAGGAGACGAAGAAGCTCGTCGCGAAGCAGACGAAATGGACGCGCAGGAGAATCCAGGTCACGCTCTCGATCCAAGTCCAAGTCTCGTTCGCGATCGCGGTCGCGGTCGTCGTCCAGGGTCAGTAAAAGACGTCGCCGCCACTCAAGCCGTCGCCGCGGCGCCTCCAGATCTCGTTCTCGCAGTCGATCCAAGTCGCGGCGCTCCTCTCGTCGCTCTTCGCGCTCTCGCTCGCGATCCAGCAGACGGTCGTCGCGTCGGCGCCGCCGTTCGCGCAGTCGCAGCCGCAGCAACAGTCGCGACAACAGAGGTCGCAGAAGTTCGCATCGACGCGGAAAGAGCCGCAGCAAGAGCCGAAGCAAAAGCCGCAATCGAAGCAGCAGTCAGTCGTCCGACCACAAGAAAAGCGAAAGACCGCGCAGCACGTCGGCCGAGCGCGCCGAAAAGGCCAAACAGCGCGAACTCATGGAGCTCACGCGCGACCACCGTACAGTGTTTATCGGGCAGCTGACCCAAAAGGTCCGCGAGAAGGATCTGCACAAGTACTTCAGCAAATTCGGCAAACTGGAGCACGTGCTGCTGATTCGAGACAAGTTCACCAATCGATCCAAGGGCTTCGCCTACGTCGAGTTGTCCAACCTCGAAGACGTACCCAAGATCCTGCTCTTGAATGGCCAGGTGCCGGACTTTCAGGTGTTTCCGATCATGGTCAAGGCCTCCGAGGCTGAGAAGAACTTTGCCGCCAAGAAAGAGTCGGCCATGAACCCGACCAAGCCTACTGCCAGCGGAGGCTTCGCCTCGGGCGCGTCCCTGTCCGCCGCCAGTCGCATTTACTGCGGCAACCTGCACACCAACATCACGGAAGACGACCTGCGCTGTGTGTTCCAGTCGTTTGGCGAAGTCGTCTCAGTGCACATTAATCGCGACGAAATGGGCCGCTCCAAAGGTTTTGGCTTTATCCAGTTTAGTAATCCGCAGGAAGCCAACCTGGCGCTTTCCAAGGGCAACGGACTGGAACTGGCCGGTAATGCGCTCAAACTCGGTTGCGTCAATGAGAACGCCATCGGTATGAACGCTATGGGTGACAACAGTTTCTCCAACGGCAACGCCACCTGGAAGCTTGAAGACGATGAAGGCGCAGGGCTAAGCATGACATCCCAGTCGCGCACAGCTCTGATGGCCAAACTGGCCAGCGGCAAAGGCATTTTCCCGACGACTTCTGCTGGTTCTGGACCCGGTGCTCTCGCGGCTGCGACAGCGTCGATCAATGCTGCTTTGGCACCGGCTACTGCAGCCATTCAACGTGCCGAACGCGCGGCCCAATTGGCTTCGGGTGGCATCGAAGGCAGCGAGTCGTTTTGCTTTGTGATCAAGAACATGTTTGACGTGGTTAGCGAGAAGCGCAGCGGCAACCCAGGGTGGCACGAAGAGATCCAGCAGGACGTGCAGGAAGAGTGCTCCAGCTACGGCAAAGTGCTGCATTGCTTTGTGGAAAAAGAAAAAGAAGGCGGCCTGGTGTACGTGCTGTTTGACAAGACTAAAAGCGCCGTCGACGCGGCCCAAAAGCTCCATGGCAGGTGGTTCAATCGGCGACAGATCAGCGTGCGGTATCTGTCATCCCAAGAGTATGTGGGCATGTTTCCGCAGGCGCGTCCGGCCGTTCAGACCGCCAAAGCCAACGATAATGACAGTTAAATACACTCAGCTCGCTCTTCGATCAACTGGTTAACTGTAGTTCTATTCTTCTGACGGCTGCTGCTACTGGTGGTGGTGGTGGTTGTCGTCATCGCCTTCTGCCGGCTGGTCTTCTGTCGAGCGTTCGTCTTGCTCTAGTTGCTGCTGCTGTTGTTCCGCCTCTTCCTGGGCCTTGAGCAGGTCCAGCGCCAGGGTCTCCTGTACGATTTGCAGCATTTCATCAATCTCTTGCTCGCTGAAGCGGCCAGCGCAGTCCTCGACGATGAGATGGATGTCGATCAGCTCGGTGGGACAGTGGTTGATGAACTGCATCTTCTCTTCCGAGGTGAGCTGAAAGCCTGCGCGGTGGATGCGTTCGATGAACTCGTGGATCTTGGGCAAATCAAGAAAGCGGCATTTCGAGTGGTGCTGCCCCAGAAATTTCAGCACTTTGTGGTCCATCCAGTTGCGCTCCGCGTAGGCCACACTCGCGTTCTTCTGCAGACGAGACGCCTTGCGTTCTTGGACCAACTCAAACACCTCAAAGTCGGTCAACGCGCCATCGTTGATGCGCAACACCTTCATGGCTCTTTGCGTTCCAATCAGTTGGGTTGTCGGACGAGTCGTACTTAGACGGAGCAGCAGGGTGGATGGCGTGGCCAATCGATCTCGAAACGTCGTCACGTGCAGTGCAGCCATGCCAATCAAGAGCAGGTCATGAAGGCGTCAGAGCAAGAGCAGATGCATTTGTTGAGCGAGCGAGAGGCGACAGTTTGCATTGGATTGAGGAGACGACAATCCTTTCATTGGTCACACGACAGCTTCCACATGCCACTCTGTCTGGCCATGGGAGACTAGCCATGGAAGGTCTCTGCCTTGTCGTCGACTTGATGACAGAGACACCACCACCACCACCACAACAACAAAAGAAGTAAGTTACTTTGTATTACGACTGAGGTTGGCGTTGGATCCCAAAAATGCCGACTCTCAAGCTCATTGCTTTCGCTGCTTTTTCTGTTGTGGTTCGCTCTCTTCGGCTTCACCTGCCTCTTGTTCTTCTTCGTTTTCTTCTTCCGTACTGCCAGTCGCAACCCCATTTCGACCAACCTCTTTGCTCTTGTCTTCTTCTTCATCGTCGTCCTGTTCTTTGGTTTCTTCGTCATTCACAGACGACTCTTGGTTCTTCGCCAACTCGTTCTTCGTCGCGTCGTGCCCCTGCTGGTCACCGGCCTCTTTCTCGGTCTCTCCATTGAGTCCTCTCTCGCGCTGTTCCTGCTCGAAAATGGCGTCTTCTTCTTCTTTGGTGGCCCAAATGCTGACGCCATAGTACGAGTCCTCACGCAATTCCTCACCATTTTGTTTGGCCTGCTGTTCGCGAAAGACCTGGATTTTGGCCAGATACTGGCCGTACTTGTTGCCGAAAATGTTGTAATAGCCACCGGTGCCGGACGCGCATCCTCGACAGCCACTGTGCTTTTCCTGGATGACTTGGTGCTCGGACAACTGATGCTTGGGCACACGACAGATACTGACGGTGCCGTAGTTGTAGTTCTTGGGGTTAATGGCAAAGGTGCTGCAGAGCCGTTCGTAACCGGGTTTCTTCCACTTGGCGATGAGATTGGCGTCCACCAGCTTGTTTTGCAGACAAAACTCGTACACTTGGCGCGAGATGCGGCCGTACGTGTAGTACATGTCGTACACAAAGCGACTCTTTTGCCAGTTAATCTGGTGCACGGGCCAAAGCGACTCGCACTTGCGTTTTCCCTCGTGGGGTTCGTTCATTTTCTCTCGAAGTTCGCGGTCCAATTCGTCCAAAACGCATTGCACACGCTCAAAACCAGTCGGCGCCTTTTGTCGCCGCAACCATTTCGACATGTTTTGGTTGAGGAGATAGAATGAGTGGTGTGTGGACTACACCACCGAGTGAGGGTGAGATTATGTGTCAACTTTACGATCGTGTCAACTTAAGGTCGGATACCTCATAAAACGGAGAAACGACAACAATAACCCTAATAATTCCTACAATTACGAAAACAGCCATATCGATCCAAGCGATCGTCATGACCGATGTCTCCGAATCTCCCGTCCATTTGCACTTGTTGCTTTCTCTGTCTTCGTTTTCAGAGACGTGTGAACCATGGAACCACATCAAATCTCGATGTAGCAGTCGTTCCACTCGTCGTTAGTCTCTTTGGTGGCCTTGGAAGGCGCTCGACGACGACGCAACATGACGCCGATCACGATGCCCAGCAAGAGCCCCGTTGCCATCAGCAGATGAATTGGCTCCATGAAAACGTTCTGATGGTCCACCGCCAACAGAGGCCCGCGGCCTTCAAAGTGCTGGTCGCGTTCGAGAGCCAAAGCCCTTTGACGCTGCGGTTGAGGTTGCGCCAACTGGCCACGGGCGTTCTCAAGGCCGGCCATGTAGTCGGGGTCTTGGTTGGTGAGTGGGGGGCCAGCTTGCTGTCCGTCGGGCATAAGTCTGGGGGATACACACCCCATACATGATGACGATGATATACTACTCGAACTTTTGCCCATTCTCGCTGTGCTGGCGATGTGGCCGGCGACCTTTGGAGCAAACGGTGCCACTCTGCTTCGGAAGGTACCGTACGGCGCACAGCAGTCAAGGCGACTCGTCACGACCTTGCCAAGCGATGCAAATGACCGAGTGAATGGCTGAATGACGTGACAGTCTTCTCTCGCCGTTGATTTGTTCAAGCAGACGTTTGCACTTTGTCCGAGCCATCCACCCAACGCCATAGATCCTTGTCAAGGGTTGGATACACCCGATGTGACTGGAAACAAAACCTCGCATGCTGCCTCTTCACACACATGGCTTGCTCTTCGTCCTCTAGAAGGATCCTTGAGCCAATCGCGCTGATGTGGCTACGAGAGGAATCGTTGCCTGAGACCCAGACCTGAATGGGCTGCTCTCATGCACCAATCCGACTTTTGGCAACTGGCCGCGTGAAGCAGCCAGTCGAGACGGATGGCTCTCTACGTGGGTCAGGCAGCGGATCAGCCTCCACCGCGAGACTGCGAATGGCGGGGAACCTCAACTCTTGAGCGACATTGAGGAAGGCAGGATCTCGCGATCTGTTCACTTGAGCAAGCTCGAAGATGACCATAGCACGGGAGCTATCAGATACAATGATCGCCTGACGTTTTCCTGGAGTGCTTCCTTGGGCGACACTATCAATAATGCTGACCAGAGCAAGGTGGAGACAAGAGATACCGGTCTCAAGCTGGCACACGGAAAAACAAACCTGCTGGAAACGGAAACGGCAGGATCTTCCAATCTCTTAGCTGACATACGCACCGCTCTATTGACGGACCACCGAGCCTTTATACGCCAAGCGTCGGCCCATCCGAATGAGCTGCAGCTCATAGCGTCAGGCCACCCCGTGGATTTCTCCACCGTGTTGGCTGAGTCGAGTCATGTGCTGATGGCGTTGGGTCTGCTGGTGTCGGTTGTGGCTGGCGTCGTGTAGTGACGCATCGCTGCTGCCACCAAGAAGAACGGGAAGCTCTCCGAGTGGAACGACCACTACCATGAGATCTGAGCATCAGTTATCCATCCATGCCGAAAGCCGAAGGTTCTGCGTTGAAGGTGTATGCTGATGAGAGTGCCTTAGTGTTGTGTTGTGGGTTTGCTGTTCTCTGTTCTAGTAGCCGAGTAAGTGACAAAGTCATGAGTTGAAACGAGGCTCGAGTGGGTCGATGCCAGTGCTGCCGACATTTACGTGGTTAATGGCGGGAGAAGGGAATTCAGGATTCCTCCGTTCTTCTTCAAAACAGCTCTGTGAACACAACGACGTATGGAGAAGCGACGGATGGGAATCG
The DNA here is from genome assembly GCA_027475765.1 of Paralagenidium karlingii. Taxonomy (NCBI): domain Eukaryota; phylum Oomycota; class Peronosporomycetes; genus Paralagenidium; species Paralagenidium karlingii. The sequence goes on from JAMFLO010000286.1 coordinate 21,979, forward strand.
AGAGAAACGATTTCCCCCATCAGAGCCGTACGCTATGGCGCATTATGACCATTCGGCACCACTGGTCAAAGCGTACAAGCATGCTGCCGCAGCGTGCTCAAGTTGAACCTCGCTGTCTCTTTGGCCCCAGCTGGCCTGTGCGATGCGTGTTGCAGCAACACTGCAACACGCATCGCACAGGCAAATGGGCAAATGAGTTGCCTTCAGCATATGTTTTGGCTCTAAAGCGATCGTCGTGATGTGCACGGTGGAGGATGCTGTTCCGGTCGGCTCGGCCCCGTTGGTCATTGCAATCCGGCAGCCAGGTGGGTACATTTCTTGCGAGTAGCATCAAGTTCACTTCGTTCGCATCTCACCCCTTTCAGCGTTTACAGAACAGCAGTAGGCTTGGTTTCAGTCAGTGATGGTAGTGTCCAGTGACTGGGTTAGCGCAACCATCATTGACTGTAGTGCGATTTGTCGCTCGCACCATGCATCAACAACGAATGCAGTTGCAGCGGCCAGAATGCCTCAGGAACGACGATCATTAGCCTTTTCCACTGAAGAACCCTCCTCCATGACAACTCATGACTAACAGCGAGCCACGGTTTCCGGCTCAGCTCGTTTAGTGCTGCCTACTCATTGTTTGCTCGTCCAAGCACGTGCCTGCCGTCAAACCAACAACCGCACCCACAATCCATCACTTGCCATTGTTTACCAACAAGCACCTGGCACACCATCAGTCATTCTCCATCCGCAAAGCCACTACGACCAACACGCACCTTCAACACAACACCCTGACCACCTGATGCTCAGATCTCGTGGTAATAGCCGTTCCATTCAGAGGGTTTCTCCTTCTTCTTGGCGCCAGCTGCGAGGCGTCGATACACAACACCAGCCACAACAGCGGCCAGCAGACCCAATGCGATCAACACGTGACTCGACTCAGCCAACATGGTGGAGAGATCATTGGGACGGCCTGATGCCAAGAGCAGCAAATCGTTGGGAATGGCCAAAGCTTGACGTATGTAGCCTCGTTTGTCTGCCTGAAGTCTGCGGTTGTCAGCCTCCAGCCTGCGATTGTCGGCCTCCAGACTGCGAATATGAGTCAACAGAGCGGCAGATTCCGCCGTCTCCGCTTCAAGGAGGCTTCCCTTTCCATCTGCCAAGTTGACGTCGCCATCTTGAGTCTCCAACAATCTCTTGACTGCCGCAGCATCTACCAAGTGAACACTCCACGCAAACGGCACGTGGTTTTCCACTTGCGTCTCGGATACCATTGGTTGATCAGCAGTTTCGACAAACGGAGCAATCGGTCCTTTGCCGTCTTCAGTCTCACCGAGGTGCACACCAGTGGGTCTGTGAACCGAGTCTTCAGTCTCACCGAGGTGCACACCAGTGGGTCTGTGAACCGAGTCTTCAGTCTCGCCCAAATAGACAGCTCTTCTCAACTGGCTGTTTTCGGCGGCGAGTTGTCGCGCCTTGGCAATGTCGTCGGTCGCCAGCTGGTTCATGGCGTTCATCATCTCTTCAAGATTTACTGTGCTGTCCACATCCTGTCTTCCATGTTGCTGGCGGTCGGCTAGCAGTCGATGAGCGTTCTCGTGGTTAGCCAGGTAAGTCGGAGCTGTGTTGGTCCATTGGATGCCATCGGCCAGAAGACCTTTGCCACGTCCTGACATCTTTCTTCTCGGTTGCTGCCTTGAGCTCTGCTGGCTGTCGGCGCTTTTGCTGAAGGCAAATCGCCAACTGGCAGGGCGCAAAACCTTGCTGACCTCATGGATTGCGACGCTTCAAGATCGTTATCTCAACCCTCCCTTGACAACGGCTGAACTGTATATAATTGATCTAAGTCATCCCAATGTGACTATGAAGAGCTTCCAGCCGTTGATTCTCCACAGGTCTGCTGCAGCAATCTCTTGAGCGCAAAGAAGTCGTCTCCATGGTTTGATCCACCGCTCGTCGGGTCTCATACGGCGCTTCAAACTCCATCCCTTCATTGATCCTTTTTGCAACACCACTCCACCAAACAATAGCATGCACCACTCATATATCGGTCGGTTTGCTGTGCAGGACGCTTCTTGTATCCAAGGCGGCTCTCCTCCTTGAGTTCGGATCTCTTCAATGGGTCTGTTCTGTTGCTCGGGTGAACGCTTCGACAAACCGACAGGTGCTGCTGGCTGGCCATTTCCAGCAGACGACAAGCAGGAAGACGAACCGGATGAGTTGCAGTGACCATTGCGCACCTATCAAAGCGAAGTTGACCGCGTTGGTACGACGGCAAGCAAACAACTCAAAGCAACCGAATAACAGACATGGCTGTCCATATTCAAGCTTACATTCACTCGGTCTCTGCTACGACTTCGACACTCGAATGCTTTCCTGAGTCACAGAGGCATCATGACCAACATATACCTTTAACACGACAACGGACTGCAGGACTCTTGGATTGACATCAAACCTCGTTGGTAGTAGCCGATCCTGTCCGATTTCTTCTCCTTCTTCTTGGTGCCAGTCATGATGCACCGATATACGACTCGAGATACCATGGCTGACAGCAGTCCTAGTGCCCTCATCATGTGACTCGATCCGACCAACACATTGGAGAAACCGTAGGGTTGGTCTGCCAACAGCAGAGCATTCGGAACAGGCCGCACCTGGACGTATAAAGTCACGCTGGTCAGTCAATCGCGAAGCACGTTTGTCCGTCACCACACCCTTAGACTCCGCCGACTTGACGTTGGCATCTTCAGTCTCCTTCAATCAATCTCCTCTTCTTTACATCCGCAGTATCTCCCTATTAAACACTCCACGCAAACGGCAGGTGGTTTCCCACTCGAGTCTCGGATGCCGTTGGCTGATCAGCCGTCACACTGGAGTTTGTCTTCTCGGACTCGCTCGAGATGAAGCCAACGCTCCTCAACCGGCCGGTTTCCGCAACGAGCCGACGCGCGTAGGCATAACCCGATGGGCCATCTTCCTCTTTGGGTCTTGTTGGCTTTCTTTTGTTCTACTGGCTGTCCGCGCTTTGCGCTGCCGAGGCAAATATCAAGTGGTTTGGTAGGATGCGATCCACTGGCCGAGTCCACGGATTGCGACGGTTCAAGATCAGTGATGTCACCCCTCCGCTTGACAACGGATATCCTACGATATCATTCCACGTCATCTCTCTGTTTTATGGTGCCACTGGCACAATTGTGTGCATGAGCCGCTCTCATCCGTCGATTCTCCCTGGGACTGGGCCACGCCAGCTCCGTGGTCTTTGAGTGATTAGCTCTCTCTCTCTCTCGGTCTCTGTCTCTCTCTCTCTCTTGGGCAGGATGTTCATGACCCATCGAGAGTGCAGCGTCGACTGGTTTCTCTGGAGCACACAAGATGTGCCCCACGCGCTTTGATTGTGCTCACCGCGCGTCGGGTCCCATGCGACGCTTCAAGATCCAGTTCAACTGGAATTTGCATGTTGGTACGGGTGGTAGTATGGTACATCTGCTCTCGTCCTATTCTACACAAGCGAAATGGAGAAAGATCAGCATTTGGCTCCGGTAGCTTTGACTCGACGCTTGGACTTTGACAGCTTGTCTTCATGACTGACACCGACAGGCTGATCGCAAGAACGTGACGTTCTCTTGATCGCAGTCGGTTGTGTGGGGGACCGAGTTCTTTTGCGTCTACTCGATCTGGTTGTTGGTTGTGTGTTCTCCTCTCTGGCTGGACATGACTTGTCTTCGTCTTTGGTGTCGCCTTTCTGTTCGTCTTTGGCACGTTTCGATGCTAAGTCGAGGCCTGGACGCGACTGTGGGCGTGACAAACTGCTGCTTCGTTGGAGATCCTTTGTACTTGAAGTACACGACAATGAGTTGAGTTGCTTGTGCTGACGTTTGCAAAGCGCTGCATCCTCTTCGGGAGTGTCTTTGTCTTGTTGCACACTTGCAAACTCTTGATCGAGAGATCGAAAGACAGACGGGAGTTGCTGACTGGACCGACTCCAAGACGAAGAAGACGAGGACGAGTGGCTGCGACCATTGCGTCTATTATCAGTCATTGCCTTCGGGTTGCTTTGATCCTGCGAAGAAATACAGGAAGATTGAGAGGAACAAGAGTTGGGTGGCAAGTTGCCGACTGTGGGGCCGATGGCGATGGGAAACGGCTCATCGTGCTGAGCTTCCAAGCGGGGTTTCATTGAATACCTTGTCGTGCGCTTGGGTTTGCGTGGAGCCGGTGGAACGCATCGTGTTGCAAGTGCTCTCTTACGCTTGTCCGCACCAGGCGAAGGCGTCTGTTCCGCCATTGGAGGAAGCCGCGGCTGCGACTTGGTCCATTCTGTCGCTTTGGACGGAGGAGGCTGGGCCATTGCGGTTGGGGGCAACAATAGACGGATAAAAGCAACTTATTCTAACAATTAACTGCCCCAATCGGAAACCATCGGTGTGGTCCACACCACAACCTTCACACCAACACGTTGGCATCTGTGGGGTTGTTCCACGTCAAATTATCCAACGTTGCTGCCCATAGTGAGGCCAAGTGATTTGTTTTGGCGTCAGCACTTGCAGAGATCCCCGAAGGCCCAAAAGCCCTAAAGCTCCAAAGCAGGATGTTGTGGACCCGTGCGTTGCGATCGACCGGCCTGCGCCGCGCTGCCACCAGTGCGCGGTGCATGAGCTCCAAGACCAAACTCTCTTCGGTCCATGGCACCGGCGCCTACGACTCGATGTACCGCACTTTCTTCAGCAACAACGTCACCTACGTGAGTGCCATTCTGGTCGCCGCATTGGTCGTCGAAGGCGTGTACGGCTCGGCCACCACGGCGCTCTGGGAGTCCATAAATCAGGGAGTACGTCTTTCATGCAATCTTTCTTGCTGCTCTGTATGTAGTCTCTGATTGGGTTGCTTGTGTGGTATTTGCTTGGTGGTAACTGCAGCGTTTGTATCATCACATCGACTGGTCCAAGTTCAAGACGGACGATGAAGAAGAAGAGGAAGAAGAGGAGGAAGAAGACGACGAATAAGCCGTTACAATTGAAATTGATGAGTGAGCAATAGTCCAATCGGCCTGGCTCTCGTGGTTGTTCATCCGACTGCCAGCACAAGAACGAACACCTTGGATACTGTGAAGTCTAGTGCTTGGCCTTCTTGGTCAGGATCTCTTCAGCTTCGTTGATGCGGTAGGCCTTGGCATTGCCAGGCCGTCGCTTGACCTTTAGCGCCCGCTTGTCCAGTTGCTGCTCGACGTCGTGGATGCTCACTCCGGCCGCCACACAACGCACCATCGCAAAGTACATGACATCAGCAGCTTCTTCCGCCACGTGGGTCTGCGACTGGGCCTCTGAGAGTTCTTGGGCCTCTTCCACAAGTTTATTACGCAGCAATTCGTGGTCGTTGAACAGTCGCTTGGTGTAGGACCCCACCGGTGCCTCCTGCAGACGAGACTCAAGCATGGCTTGAAGTGCCACCAGTCCGCAGCTTTCGCCCCAACAAGTGCGCGTGTTGAGGTGGCAAAAGCCGCCTCCGTGCTGCTTGACCGTCACTCGCAACGCATCGCTGTCGCAGTCGACGTCCAACTGGATCAGACTCTGGGTGTTGCCGCTGCTTTCGCCCTTTTTCCAGAGGCCTTTCCGCGATCGCGAATAGTAGACGCCACGTCCCGATCGAATGGACTCTAAAATGCTTTCTTCGCTGGAATACACTAGACCAAGCGCAACCTAATACAGCCCACTCACAGGTAAGCATCGAGCAGACAATAATCATCATGGGCTTTTGACCTGACTTACTCCAGATTCATCGGCGACCACTGTCGTGAACAGTCCATCGGGTCGATCCGAACGCAGACATCGCACAAACGACTGGGAGGCGTCCACCAGTTTGTTGCGCTGGCTGTCGTCTACTTGAACGGCCGCCGGCGCCATGACGTCGATGCCCATGCGATGCAACTGGGCAATGTGACCCAGCAGCACTTTACGGTCAAACGCCTCGTTCCGCGTGAGCGTCCACTCAATGACAAAGGCCATGGCTTCGCCCACTTGCTGGCGGACCTCTTTGACGGCTTCCACGATCATCTCAAGCTCATCGGCTCGCGTCGTCGTGGCCTTGGCCATGAACGGCGAGTTCGACATCTTGGAGCTGCCCAGCGCCAGCACAAAACCGCCAAACACAGTCTCCAGTTTGGCCAACTGCTTCTGCAGTGCGTGAATCTGTCGCACGTTCTTGACCAAATTGCCTTCTTCGTCCACCAGCACCAGATCGCTGATCTCAAGCGGCACGCGCAGCCACACGCGACTGCTGGGCAGCTGGGAACACTCGACGGCCAACTTCTCCAGCTCGTCGTCCTGCAACGAGCCCGCGCGCATCACAATCTTCTGGATGCCATGGTCCAGCCAGACCAGAGCGGTCTCAATCATGCCGCAAGAGAAACCACCCAGCACCACGCGGCTCTGGACCAACGCGCGCTTGAGCACGCGTCCCGGATCGCCATGGTCCTCCGTCTGATTGGATGTCAGCGGGGTGGATGCCAACTTCTCGATGCTCTCAACTGTTAAGTTGACGGCCACATGTCCAAGCACACTAAGTTGACGAACATCTTTCCATCGCACACCGGGCTCTTTATCATTTTCCCGCGCCCAAACGCTCGTAGACAGCTCCACTTCGGGTAGCAGCATCGCAAAATGACCTCTGTGTGCTGCTCTTTTTCTTTTGGCACAGGGACGTAAAGCGAATCTGATTCCATGCTACTTCCACTCTTGTTGCCGACTCAGACTCAGAAGCTGGCGTGGAAATTCTCAGACTTGAAACGACCAAAGACCCAAGAATCGAAGTAATGGAGCCAGCGGAACTTGAAGAACTGTTTCTGTTGGGACGCTTTGAAGACGCGTTGGCGCAGAGTCGACGCATCATCAACGAATGCAATGTGCGTGTCCTGATCTCCGCTTTTCCTTTGTTATTGTTCTTTTTCGTCGGATACTCGACGGTCAAACGACTAGCACTGAACTGCCTTGTTGTGCTGACTCTTTCTGTCATTTGCTCGCTCTGCAGGCCAATGAGCAAGTCGACACTCAAGTGATGAATGACAATGAGTGAGTGGAATGTAAATTTTCGATGATGGACGAGTAGCAGACCGCGACGTTGCTGACCAGCTGGACTCAATCCAGAGAACGCGTGGTGGCCGTGTTCTTGCAGAGTGCGTTTGAACTGCAGCGCATGGACGAGATGCCACTAGCCGCAGAGTTTTTCAATCGATTTGACTCGGTTTCCTTCAAGTTGACGCTGCAGTGGTAAGCTTTTACCAAAGTGATGCAACCATAGTCGATTGAGGAGTTGACCCGTTTGTACGAACAGGTGCAAAGCTTTACTCGCCAGCAAATGCAACAGTGTCTCTGCAATCGATGTGATCTCACAAGAGCTGGATAAGAGACGGAATCGATTGATGGGGAAGTCTTTTCGAGACCAGCAGAAGGAGGAGGAAGAAGAATGCGACGAAGAAGATAAAAGTACCAGCAGTCTCGAATCCTTCACCAGCCAGCAACAACTAGAGAAGGAGTACCAAGTACTGCTGGATCTTTTGCTATTCCAAGTGCTGTTGGACCGCGAGGCAGAACAAGAGTTGCAGGCACGAATCACAAGTGACACTTTATTGGACGAATCCTGCCAAAAGGTACATGAATGCGGCATGTGTGTCTATGAGATGTGATGAGCAAGGCCTGGATGACTGAACACGAGTTATCCGTTCCAGCGATTTCTACAGCAGTTGAGAAGCCATTTCCATCCGACTGTGGAGCCCACACGCACCAAAGACTCGAACGAAGAGAGTGCAAGAGGACACCTCTCCACTTGTGACAGCACTGCCAGCACCACTACCGATTGCCCTTGGTCTAGAGCCAGTGAACTGAATCTGCTGGCCATCGGAGGCACTGCACTCGCGCTTTCGGTCGTCGCCGTTGGCTTTGTGCGCTTTCGGCCGCAACTGCGCAAAGCGTGGGATCAAGTCGGCAAAGCATTGAACGATGCCAAGTCGGCGTTGCTTTGAGATTCAGAGTCGTACTGTTGCTTTGGGACAAAGCAACCTTTGTTGGGTCCAAGATGCTTGGTGTGGCGCACATAAAATAGACATAAAGCAAGGAACCTTCTCGAGGGTCCAGGTTGGCCTTCAACATTGCCTGCTTTCAGACGTGGTACAGTGTACCAGTATTCCTCGTATCGTGGTTGTGGCATCTTGGTGGCCCAGTCCCCAATCGAATAGTTGGTGGGTAGTGGTCGTGAAAGAAGCTGCGGCGCGCGACCGGAAAGAAACAGCAACGGGCTCCACCTCGGAGGATTTTGCTCAACAAGTGACTTGAAGTGACTCGCTGAAGAGACAGCATGGGCGACAGAGAACCCTGTCCGTTTCGTATCGTGGAAGACACAGGCGGCGGCTTCATGCTTGGCGCCATCTTTGGCGTCGGCTGGTACACTTTCAAGGGTGCACGCAACTCGCCATCAGGCCAACGCTTCCACGGCGCCATCTACAATGCTAAGACCCGCGCGCCAGTGCTGGCTGGTGGCTTTGCCGTGTGGGGTTTGTTGTTTTCAACCTACGATTGCTCGTTTGAGGCGCTGCGAAGAAAAGAAGATCCGTGGAATTCTATTTTGGCTGGTGCCGCCACTGGTGGTACCCTAGCAGCACGCGCTGGGCCACGAGCAGCAGCAGGCCAGGCCGTGATTGGTGGCTTGATTCTGGCGGCCATTGAAGGTGTGAGCATCATGATGCAAGAATGGATGACACCCCAACCTGAAGCGCTGCCAGGCGACGCGTCTTCGGCCGAAATGGACGAACAGAGATTGGCGCCTCCGTCTTTTTAGAGTAGAGTTTTGTTTTTTTTTGCATTTGGTTGCATTTCACCATCGAAAAGAAGAAGAAGAAAAAAGTACCAGAAAGAAAAGTACTGTGCATTGGATATCGTTGTTCCTTTTCTTCTGGATGTTCATTTCGTTCGTTCCTGTCGTTTTTGGTGCATGGAGCAAGATGGAGTTGCACGTCATGAGGGATGCTGATTTGACGCGGAGGCTACTATTGGGAGCGAAAAGCAGCTTTTTGAGTGGTGTGGCCGTATAACTGCTGCGTCATGGGTGCCATCAATCATTCGTCAACTGCCGCGACACCAAGCGATTGCGATGGCCTCCGAAGGCAACACAGCAACAAACGGCCGAGAGGAAGAGTGCCCAGCCATTTCTACGCTGGACGCTTTCTTCTCATACGAGAATGACCAAGACCAAGTGTCGCAATTGGTCAGGACAGTTGGGATCTTGACCACAGGATCATGCTATATAGGTTGATCCGGCCATCTGCTGGGGTCTGTGGGAGTACCATGCTGCATGGAATGCCGTGTGCCACTGATCAGGCAGATTATGGATTGGGCTCATCACCGCAACTGACGTCACGACCGACTTGTATCGCTTGCACCTGCCTCCGTTGCCATGGCACATTGAAAGGCATCAAGACTGCTACTAAAACAGAGAGTATGAGAATACCTGATTTCCACTATTCTAGGCATGCAACAAGCTCCAGCTCAAGTGAAGAAGAAGCAAGCAGAAGAAGCAACAACCTTTGAAACGGTCGACAAGCCAAATGCGTTTTGGCTGCCAGTGTAGAAAGGCGGCTGCTGCTGCTGTTTGTTCTTCTGGGTGAGACTCAAGTGACCAAAATGGCCGAACTCAGTTACTACGAAGCCGATCTCAGCGATGCCATCAACAAACTCAATGAGACGATGGAGAAGCTCACCAAGGCGCCGCCAGGTGTCAAACTGGAAGTGAGTCGCGTGTATGCTTTGGTTCCGTTCACTTGCAAAGGACCCTCTGTCGCCGTGAACGCAATGGACCCATCGACTTGTCGTGTGCGGTGTCGTTTAGATCCTGAAAATGGCGGAAAAGAAAATGAAAGAAGTGGTGGAATTGAAAAAGGGCTACCAGCTGGCACTGCGTCAGGCGCCGCGCGAAGAAGGAAGAAACTTTCGAGAGGTGCGGGTGACCCCAAATGACACTCCTACCGTTGACACAAACAAACAGAACTCACCCCCAATGGAGCAACGCGTTCTAGAAATTCGAAGACCATTCACAACGAGTCGAAGAGCTGGTCGGCGAAGTCAAATGGGCCAAGTCCGAAATGGAGCGCACAGGACTGTTTGGAGAAGCCAGACTCGTGGGCGGCAACGCTGCCGCTGCTCCGTCGGGCAACAAGGAGATGCTGGACAGAGCCGTGGACATCCAGAAGAAGACGGAGGCCTCGCTGGTCAACACGCAGAAAATGGTTGATGACTCCAAGTCCATCGCCGTGGCCACGGGTGAGCAGCTGAGAGAGCAGCGCCAGCAAATCGTTCAGATCACAGACGAGGTCATGCGCATGGAAGACAATCTGCACCGCGCTGACCGGGTAAGACTCTGGCTGACCTTTTGGCAGTTGGCATGAGATGCACTTGCACTCACTAATCCACTGTAGCTGATCCGGTCGTTTGCAAGACGAATGGCCACAGACAAACTCATCATGTGCTTCACGCTGCTGGTGTTTGGTGGCATCGCTGCCATCGTCGTGTACGTGTCGATGCACCCCAACCAAACGACGTTTGCGCTTCCGGATGCCGTGGTGCCTCCGAATCCCGTCGATTTGTACAACAACACTGTCACTTCCATCGAGAACTCACTTACACTCTAATCAGACTCCTCCTCTTCGTCTTCGTCTTCGTCTTCGTCTTCGTCTTCGTCTTCATCATCTTCTTCGTCTTCTTCGCTGCTTTCGTCTTGGTCTGCATTTGCTTCTTCCTCGGGTGACTCGTTCTGTGCCTGAAGAAACGTTTCAAGATTGAACAGTGTCTTGAGCTTCAAGCGATGGCCTGGTTTTGAGATCCCAATGGCGTCCAGATGCGCGTCGTCCAGTCCGGTTTTGGTCTGAGAAGAGAGAAAACTCAAGTCGTCAAAGCCAGCGGCCAGAAAGGCGTCGGCGTACTCGAGCATGCTGATGCTCGCGAGCCATTGAACAATGCGACTTCTCTCTGAAGTGATGAACGTGTTAGTCGCAATCATTCCGCCATCCACATCAACCGATGAACGAGAACCGCACAGCGTCACCTTCTTGGCGTCTCTCATGGTCGAGAAGAAGGTGAGTGATGTCTTCGCGCTGCAACGCCCTGGAGAGATCGAGTGGAGTGACGCCATTCTGCCACCACCATCACATGTGAGACTCCTCCCATGGTCACCATAGAAACTGGATGGTTACCGGTCACCTTGGATGGACTCTGTGTGCAGTTCGCCTTGAGAAGCAACAGCACCATCTCCACTTGCAATTGGGCCACTGCAAGGTGCAGAGGACTGAATCCATGCTACAGTTCCAACGCCAAGATCAGGTCTGGGAGGAGGATATCAAATGATCATTGGTAGACCTGCGCGTCCACGGCATTCACATTGGCCTTGTGGTCGATCAAAAGCTTGGCCATGGTGGTGTGGCCGAATCTCGCTGTGATGTGCAGCGGGGTGTATCCCAAACTGGTCTGCGTCATGCATCCAAAAAATGCTTTGCATTCAGGCGTCCTTTCACGATCAAAGAGGGTCTATCCACGCACCTGTCCACTTGCATTGACATCAGTATCTGCTCGAGCCAAGAGATCACGAGCCAGCTCTTCGTCTGCAGTAGCACAAGCGAATTGCAGCGGTGTCCAACTAATTGGCTGACTCGGCGAATTGGCTTCAAGTCGACCGCTGGCATCTGGGTCCAGCTCATGGAGCTTCATCTCAAATGACCCCTTGTTACCCACGAGCCAATCAGATCACTGCACTTGTTTGACTGCTCTTGTGGTCAATTGGATCCTTCTGTGAAGCAAGACGTGCGAGTACAATGGTCGAAACCAGTCAGTCTGGATGAAAAATCCAGCTGCATTGTCACTCTATGAGTAAGTGACCAGGTGAACGCAAGAACCCCCCAGTTCTTGTCTCGTTCCATTGCTGAATCAGAGCAGTTTCCCTTGGACTCCGCCTATTCGTTGAACGTGCTGCTTGCTGGAATACGACTGAATTAGCAGATGATCGCATGATCGACGCCATTCTTCCTATCCTGGAGCAGCCAAAGCAACTCATGCATTCCAGACCGGGGTGTTTGGTGAGGTGTTTGCCAAAGCCAAAGAACAAGTGCATGGAGTTCTGGAAAAACCACACATCATGAAATATGAGCGCCAGCGATAAAAGCGCAAGCTACTCTCCTTGTTCTCTGCGATCTTGACCAAGGATTTCCCACAGTTCAGCAAGAACGAACCGATTCTGCCATATGCAGCCCATGGATGAAATTGCGTCACCAGACGCTCAGCAAGCGTCGCTTTGATCGACGATCCCACGCGAGGATCCGCAACCTCGGCCTAGAATCTTCGGTGCTTCCAGTCACGCAAGGTCCAGCGGTGTTCACAGGTATTGATATCCAATCACATTGCTCGGTGACGCTAGGTCCTTTGGACCGCGGCCTTCGAGTGCGTGAACCAGTCGTCGAGCACCCCAGATCAAGCACACAATGCGCCACTATGAGCTCCCGACTTGCTGCGTGAAGGAGACTGGTGCTCTCGGAGACACCAACCGCCGTATAATCGTTTGCCGTGCACTAGCAGGCAAGACTATTGTGCCAGTGATTCCACCGATTGGGCAGTTCCCATCACCAGCAATGGCTGTAGTGTTCAGCACCTGCCGCCGTTGAGAATGTCATCGACCGAGGTGGTTCGACCACACGTCCACTGGAAGAGGCATCGAAATGACAGATCAAGGATGATCGACGCAACAACGATGCTCGCAGTGTGTGTGTGTGGGGGGGGGGGGGTTCAAAGAGAAAGTGGATAGTGTCATCCAATTGGTGATGGAAAAAGCAGACCCACATCATCAAAGTCGGCAAACTGCTAGAGTCTGGCGCCATGCTGCAATCCAAAATCGATCCAATCTCAATGGGGTTTTGTGCGCATCACCCGAACGTGTCGCCAACACTTGCGACGAGCTCATGATCGGCGATGAGTTGGATTTCATGTGCATCCAGGAAGGCGTTTCAAGTAGAAGCTTCTGTTTCTTGGTCGTCGTCGTCGTCGTTCGCGTCGTCCTAGTCATCCGACTGCGTAGGATAGAGACCTGGCCTCAAAACCCTTGAAGAAACTGTTGGCACTCTGCCTCCTCTCCAGTGGGATGAACCACAGAGCACGGACGACGGCGTCCCTGGCAAATCCAGTGGATGGTCTGCTTAAGCAAGAGAGAGAGAGAGAGAGCAACCTCACAACCAAATCCGCAACAACAACACGAGAAGTGATTCATTTCGAGTGTGGGATTAATAAAAGGGCCACGAACGAGTGAGCACAAGTGTGACAATGGTGACGATGCTGATGACGGCGATGATGACCCCAGGTTCAGGTGGTTTGTAAAGCTCGCGGAAGCGCAGGTTCTCATTGCGGGAGAGCAGCCGTCTCTGTTTGCGCAAAACACCCATCAGATCGCGTCTTCCGTAACCTTTTTTCTTCTTGAGCTCCCGGTAGGCCTCTTCGAAGCGGAACTGCGCGTTCAGCACCTCTTGTTGCCGCACGGTTTCCTCGGTGGCGTGCACTTCCTGCTCTTTGGCTAACAGAATGTCATCGTCTGAGTCGTGAGATTGGTTGTCTTGGTCCGTAGTGTCCGCAGTACCAGTCTCTGGAGAGCTCGTATAAACCTTGTGAGTTGTTGCTTTTGGCTCTTGAAGTGCGTAGACGGACGCGTTGACCTTGCTGCGTGGCTTGAACTCGGCCATATTTCCTGTGATGCTTCAACTGAGTTGTTGAACCGTCACAGCACCCATTTGTTTAAAACACCTATATGAAGTCTCGTCAGTATGTTTCCAACGTGGGGAAAATCATATCCGTTACTTGCAACACTGCGTTAAATAACCATTTGACTGCATTGATTGTCAAGAAGGGCAAAGCCATTATGGGTGGCATCAAGCTGGAAGTGTTCAAGTTCGCTGTGTGCGTCACAGGTAGGAAGATAGAACCGCCTGTTGTCTCGAAGTTTAGTTCTTTTATGGCGATTTTGACTGAGTTCCGTGTGGCTGTGCCAGTGCCCATCGTCGCCACGTGGTTGTACGCGAATCCGGACACCATCCGCACCATCATCGAAGATGTGAGTTGAGCTGTCCACCAAGAGATCAACTCAAAGGTTGCTGACTGTATATATATGCTCATGAAACAGCATCGTTACGTGTCGTATCCACCGCAACAGCTCACTCGTGAAGAGTTACGAAAGAAGATGAGTGAAATACTGAAGGACGAAGAGCCGAAACAATGAGGAAACGAGATAAGAGTCCAGTCGGATTGGGGATGAGGATGGAGTCGAATTGCTCCAGATCGCCATTCTATTTTTGTGTTTGAGCGTGGTTATTGCTTTCTTAATAAACAGTAGATACGCATGTCGTTGTGAATGAGGTGCAGATGGCGCTGCTCGCCGCGGAGACACATGAGCAGTCCGCCAAAACTGGCGTAAATGGACACCACGTTACCACCTTCGTGATCGTATTGGAACACTTTGCCGTACATTCCGTAGTCGTATCGGTCCAGCAGACTTGGCTGTGCATATGTGTGGACAAGTCAGTGGGAAGTTCGTGATATCGTGGCGAAGAGAAGTCAAAAGTACCTTTCCAGACTGGTTGAAGGTGCCGTCATCTGGTTTCCCTTCGAGATCCAACGTGCTGACGAGTGCAAACGTGAACTTTTCATTTTGACGCAACTTGTACACCTCCGAGTTGATGTCGAGCGTAAGTTCCAGCTCATACGACACCCCCTTGCAGACCACGCGAGTGACTAGTAGTTAACACAGCAGAGAGCGTTTGTGAGTGCGTGAAAATAGAGAAAGTGAACGGAGATAGAGAGATTCAGTGTACCCTTGTCAAACTTCTTTCCCTCTGGATTCAGTTGACGCACTTCAAAGATATCTTCAAACAGTTCTGTCGCCATTCCTTTGTCTGCAGTTTGCTTTCCCGCTTTGCCTTTTGTGTTTGGACTCCCAAGCCAGTGGATACAGTATACATGCTATACGGTATACGACAGGAGATAGGAATCGTCACAGTTAGAGGTTAGTACTTCTTTAATCACCTCGAATGTATAGTGGGACCTCATCGTTGTGTACTGCGCATTCAATTATCCGGAATTCCTGTGTCTTCTTTTGGTGTGTGAGAAGAAACCCCCACGCTGGAAAGACAACAAGCCATTAGGCGGCGCTAAAGCAAGGGATCAGCTGACACCCAGTTTCACAGCAGCAGCAGCAAACGCAAGCGAGTGCGATGGCGTCTCCCAAGGAAGAAGAGTATGACTATCTCTTCAAGATCGTGCTGATCGGGGACTCGGGCGTCGGCAAATCCAATCTACTCTCTCGTTTCACCCGCAATGAGTTCAATCTTGAGAGCAAGAGTACCATCGGCGTGGAATTCGCCACCAAATCCATCGTCACCGAGGGCAAAACCATCAAAGCACAGATCTGGGATACGGCTGGTCAAGAGCGGTATCGGGCTATCACCAGCGCGTGAGTCTACCAGTTCTCTCATAGCACTTGTTGGGTTTTGGTCATGTATAAGACTGACGCGTTCACTGTGTATGCTTGCATCCAGCTATTACCGCGGCGCCGTGGGCGCTTTGCTAGTATACGATATCACCAAACACGTGACCTTCGAAAACGTGGAACGATGGCTCAAGGAACTTCGCGACCACGCAGACGCCAACACCGTGATCATGCTGGTCGGCAACAAGAGCGATCTGCGCCATTTGCGCGCGGTTTCGACCGAGGAAGCCATGGCATTCGCAGAGAAGAACAATCTGGCATTCATTGAGACTTCGGCATTGGAAGCCACCGGTGTGGACACGGCTTTCCAGCGCATTTTGACCGAGATCTACAAACTCATGAGTCGCAAGACTATCCAGGCGGAAGAAAACGCGGCCACGAGCCTTCCGCAAGGAGATAAGATCGTCATCACCAACGACAGTGCCGACAACAAGAAGAAGAAGAAGTCGGGCTGCTGTTAAACTTATCATCACCAGCATCTGATCAGATCAGACCACATCAGACATCAGACATTATCCTCTCAGACCAAAACCAAACGAGCAGGTTCTTATCCTTGCGTTAATGGCTTTCGTTCGCAGTTGTTTCTTTCTTTCTTTGCAGCGGATTCATTCATTTACTGCTGGGTATGATGCGATGAGCTACTCCGCCGATATGATCCCTTCTTGGGCCAATCACCGAGCTGCGTTCAGATTCTATTGACGGCGCCATTCTTGAAGTCCGGAAGTGTGAATTCCGTCAACCTTCACTCTGGTATCGATAAGGACCATCACTCTTGGACGTTGTTTGAGTCAAACCGAAAAGCTGTTGACAAACCAACAAACAAATGGCTGGGAGAAAGCGGAAGCATTCGACGCTGAAGACGCAGCAAAAGGTGCATGAAGAACTGCCATAGAAACGCTTCGATCATCCCAAGCAGCGTAATGTTCAAGCAATGTCTTTTGTCTCACTGACTATGGCATTATATTAGGAAGAAACCCAAGCGCCATGCAATGACAAGCTCAAAGTAGCCGCGTCATCTGAACCAAAAGCCGCGCCTGTGGCAGTTGTGGATGAATCGGCGAAGAAAAAGAAGAAAAAGAAAAACAAAAAGAGCAAGAAGACATATCAACAAGTCAAGGAGGAGACAACAAAGGGCTCCAAAGCTACTCAAGAAGCTGGAGCGCAAGAGATTGACGACCTCTTTGGATCTCTCAAGCAGAAGAAACTTCAGAACAAACTAAGCCAACAAAAAGAGCAACAAGAAAAAGCCAAAAGCCTTGAAAGGGCCAAGAAAGAGAACGAAGAGTTGCATCAAAAGATTAAGTTATTGGAAGCCCAGAGTGAGTCGGAGGTTGTGAATGAAACGGTTGTCTGGTATGGCCTGACAATCATGTGTGTGTGATCTTAGACACCAACTCAACGGCCCAGACAGGAAAGAATCCGGATGCTCGTCCAGTTCGCTACGACGAAGATGGACTGCCCATTTACACAGAGGAAGCGCTGCGCATCGGCAAAGGTGGTAACACTGCTGATTGCCCGTTTGATTGCTGGTGTTGCTTCTGAGTTGAGCCTGATATCGGATAAAAGCCAAATAGAGTTAAATAAACACCATTTGATTGGCCAATTCTTTGGGTTCAGGTCCCGCCAAGCCAATGAAACGCCGATCGGATGATGATGAACATGCTGATGATGCTGTTCATCCGCAGGAACAGCAGCTTTCAGATCACCAAGCTGAGTGTTACCGGAGGCACAGCCGAATGAAAGTGACCAATGCAGAAAACAGTTTGTGCAGCTCTACACTACCGATTGCCGGCAGTCTTCAAACGACTGTGGAACTCGGCGCGTTCGGGTTGGAAGACCGGGCCCAGGCAGTTATCGCTGTTGGCCAGTCCTCTTGGAGTCTGACTGATTTGTCCAAATGGCGAAAGCAACTCGAGTCCAAAGAGCAACGACATCTACACCATGAAGCCTCCGTGGCGAATGCGCAAAAAGACGGTCGACAATACGTCAAAGATCGTCAGCGCGCCTATCGAAAGCATTTGATCATGACGTCCCAAGCAATGGGCGGTGGAAGCTTGGAAACGAGTCATCATCAGAGTGCTCAGCACCAGCATCAATAAACAAAGCAAGAGAGAGAGAGAGAGAGAGCAAGAGAGAGAGCAAGAGAGAGAGAGAGAGAGAGAGAGAGAGGATAGAGAAAGACCCCAGAGGTGGATGCAAGTGAGCAAGGGTATATATATAGGAACCAATTCCGCATGCTTGGGCAACAGATACAATCATGGATCATCGCGTAAGTCGTCTTCATCTAAATCGCTGTCGTAGTAAACGGTTTGCCGAATGGAACTCTTCTGGGTGGTTTTGGATTCTTCGTTTCTTTTGCCAGCGTACGCACCCTGGCATGTGTCGTAAGGTGTCTCGGGGATTGGTCCATCGTACTTGAGAACGCCCTGCAGACTGAGATAGTATGCCAGAAATGCCGTCGAAAAGGTCTCGCTGCCGCCCAATTCGTCCAATCCCTGCACCATCTTGACCACTTTCTGGCTCTTGACAAGCGCAAGACACGGAATCATCCAAATGCCGAGCTTTTGCACCAGAAACTCCGCCTTCTCAGCGTTGATCTGGCAGAATCGTGTCTCCAAGTGGTGAGGCGCCAGTTTGCCCAAGTGGTCGTCCACCACTTGACAAAAAGGGTTGGATGCAGTGAAAAAGTGCACCACCGCTTGCTCGCTTCGCTTGATGGTGTCAAAGAACTCGTGGGTGTCGGTCAACAGCGTCAGTTTGCCGTGACCGTCGGCACGCAACTCTTGGGCTTTACGCGCCTGCTGCTTCATCTGCTCCAGTCTTCGCTCGCGGATGCGCTCCAACTCGTCATCGTCGGCTCTCTCCAGCGCGCGGATCTTCTCGTCCAGCTGCTGCTCCTTTTGGTCCAGTGTCTCCAGCACTTTCTCGCCAATGGCTTTGGCCACAAGCTCTGCATTTGCCTTCTCCATGTTTCTCTTGGATTCGGACTTTAGCGCGTGTTGGATTTTCAAAACTGGGACAGGGTACAGTGCTGGCCAGCAACATAAGGACAACTACATGGAGAGATATGTGTAAAGTACGATTGGATCGCTACTGTTACCAAAGAGTCAAAAAAGGTCTTCTACAACGCTTGCTCGTTTTCGTAGTCAATGAGACGCTGGATCAGATCTTTCTTTTGGCCTTGGGTGGAGAGTCCTCGCTCTTTCAATTTGTCCTTGATCACAGCTGGCTTCATCTGTTTGATCACACGCGCGTCGAGTGGCTCGTCTGAAGGATGCAAGAGGCGGAAACGCGTCAGATTCACTTCAACCTGTCAGTCAGTAAACGCGGAAACTCCAACGCACCGCTGGTCTTGACTTGCTGCGCTTTCTTGGCTTTTTCTTCCAGTGCACGAGCAGCTTCTTCTTCTTCTTTTCGTCGCTTCTCAGCTTCTTCACGACGCTTGCGCACCATCTCCAATCGCTCCAAATCCTTCTTGGCTTCAGCCTATCAGTTACGCAAAATAGATTACCACAGAGGGTGAATAAAGCTGCATCGAGACCATCGATTCACGAAGAATACGCACCGTTTCTCCTGCCAAGTGACGTTGCATGTAAGCAGCTCGAGCACGTTCTTTTTCGATGGCTTCACTGTAACAACCACTCAAGCACTTCAAGGTCAAATCTCTCCCGCATCATCATTTACTCGCTTGAAAATGGCAGGAAGTCAATAGCAACAGCATAACGCACCGTTCTCTTCTCGAAAGCTTTTGTTCAAAGTTAGTGTCCATGTCTTTGGCCTTCATCACTTTGTTCTGCTTCGGTGCGAGGTTGGGATTGTTGACCTGAATGATAGCAGCGACACCCGTCTTCTTCTTGGGCTCTTCCAGCGCAAGCTTGGCCAGACTCTCGGCCTGGGTCAGATGCACACGATTGTCGTCATCGGCTTCTTCCAGGTCGTCAAAGTTGCCTTCTTCGTCATCATCATCGTCATCATCGTCGTCGCTGCCGTCCTCGCCATCGTTGCGACGAATCTTGCGCGCTGACTGCTTCTTCTCTTCCACGATGTCGCGCATGGCCATTTCTTCAGCCGAAGTCACAAACTTGCGTGCGCCACCTTTTTCTTTCTTTCGGCGGTCATTGGCCTTCGGTTTGCCACCGCCGCCTCCGCTTTTGCTACGATTGCCACTCATGCTCTCTGATGCTTGTTGTCGATCGGGAATTGGACCCTTGTCACCCACAGGAATGCAGTTGGTTTGGCCGAAGGGTTTTCTACCAATCACAACACACTCAACTCACTGTACAGTGAGAGACACAATGAAACTATCAAGACCATTTTCTGAACGTTCTGTGAGGTACAGCTGGTACTATGTTGTATCGGTTCGCGACTGTCTCACACCAGACTGAACCGGTCATACTGCCAGTATAACCTATACGAGAATTGATATTTATAGCAGTTAGAATAATACTATTTGAATAAAACACCAAATTGCCAGGAATCATGGTTGTGAGAAGTAATACTGAAGTCATCAAATTGTTTTCGTTGTTCTTGAGAACGCTGCATGTCGCTCTGTGTGTTGTACCATTCATTCACTTTCTGAATTGTTCTTGATTTATCTAAGACTTTCGCCTTTTTATGGAGCTTTCGTGCGCTTATATAACCAAATGCCATCCGAAAGGAAATTAACACCAAAAGGTGTCAATTTCCTTCTGGATGGCATTTGGTTATATAAAGCAGTCAGGTTGGTGCAACAGCAACGAGCACTTGGTGATATCGAGTTGTGCATAGACGGTTTTAGGCAAAAAGAAATCCGACAACCTACTTGCCTCGGAATTCTCACGGCTTTTTCGGTATTGGCGACTGCGGCTCAGTTTGACGTGAAAAGTGATGATTCTGCGGTGTTGAGAACTTTGCTGGTGCCATTTTGGTCTTCACCCGATCTGAAACAGGTAGGAAAGAAGAGAAATGAAAGCCCACAGGTTGAGCAATGGGAAGATAGAGTGATGGAGAAGAAGTCTTTCTTTTCGGGAGGGAATTTGCGATCCTTTCTCTTGGACGCAGCTGGTGCAAAGGTTGGATCGATTCTGCTTTGATACGTGTCTATCTGAATAACGATGAGTTGTTGAAAACACAGTATGGAAGCGTTTCGGACGGTCAAGGGGATCGTATTTGAATGGCAACTGTCAACACCGACAAGTTGACCAACTATGGAGATTGTTCGTTTTCTGTCATTTGTTCAGGGTATGCGGTGCGACCGTCACTCTGGATTACTACAAATATCTCTGTGTCAAGGCGTATGCGATCAATGATTGTGGCTTTTTGGACACGGCATTTGAGAACTGGTTTCACGCGATGATCACTGGCCGTAAAGAGATTCGGATGATATTATAAGATTACGATCAAACAAAGACACGTGGACACGCGTACTCATCATTCACTATCAACTGTGAATCTTCTTTGCTGCAAGGAGAATGCAATGACGAATGTGAACAAGTAAAGACTGTGGCGAAGTAGTTGGAATTTTTGGAAACGATGTGTATGGTGAATGCAGTTCGGTGCTCTGTTGATGAAGTTCATACAAGTTATTGCCACAACGGAACTCATTTGTGATGAAGTGGTTGACCACATGTTTATATGGAATTGATTATCCTTTTGCAGTTAGGACAAAACGATGGTGATTCAACTTTGAAAGAAGCACCCTGTGCGTTCGCAGTTAGGACAGCATCCAGTTTATATGGGATTTGTATGCGTTCGCAGTTAGGACGAGATCAGTTCCAGGTTTTACTCTTTACGGTAGGGTATTTACGTAGAGTATTGACGAGAGTTCACAGGTGACTGTTGGCAAGAGTCACTCAGGACTGTGCGCCAAACTCAAAGAACAGAATCCGATTTCCCTCAAGGTTCTCAAGTCTTTTCAAGGGTTCTTCACTGCCTCGGCAAAGGCATAGTGAAGACAAGTCAAGGTCTGTGTGATTATCAGTTGGACGGCAAACCAGCACCAAGTGTACAAGGGTTCAGAGCTGCGTTCTCTGCCACATCAATGGTGAAGAAGAAGAAGAACACGATTGGTGTTCTGTGGATCAGACTCCAGCCATTCAAAGAACCAGGGCTTGTGACGGAGTCAAGTTGTTGTCGCGGTCAAGAAGCGATTTTTGTACCTACTACGTGACAACTGATGCGTATTCCCAGATGGCGGAATGCGTCTAGAGACAACCCAGTCAACGATTGAAGGCCTTGACACTTCCAAGGAGTACACCCTAAAGGAGGCTGATTACATTCGAAATGAAATTATTCGTCGTGTTTTGGAACATGTTCGAGACGAGTCTGTGTGGTTGTGCCTACTTGCAGTGACGAAGAAGGGTTACTGTGACGAACATATGGAACGATTGGGAAGGATAGTTGGGAGCGCACTCTCTCGCTCAGCTGATGCCCGACACTGAGCATTTGGCGTATTTGCTCTTGGCCGAGTGTGACTGGGAAAAGAGTATTCGTGCTTGTTTTGATCCGACCCAGAAGGACCATGCTAAATACATGGTGGTGCTGCCGCGACAAACGTTCACTCCAATGCTCAAGAAGAATCATCGTGCCCTTCAAATGGCTGATGTGGTCATGGCAAGTGCTGGGAAGGAAGCGAACCGGTCGATCCTGTTGATGAACTGAATCCTCTGGATGCCGTTTTGTGATATAGTGAATTGAAAAAATCAATTCAATCGGGGGCGCTCACACCAAACGCTGTGTTACCCATTTACGCAGTTGCGTGGTTCTTTCCACAAGTGGATTGCTCTGGCCTTTTACCAGCTAGCGACGTGACACAATAGGGAGAGTCACAAAGTAAATAGGAGCACGCGAAGCGGAGAGAGTCACAAAACACTCCGGTGCACCTCACACAATCAGACGGATGGCGGCGACAACACAAAGAGTCAGCCTGCCAGTCCTTTGGTCAATATGTGCGGCGGCGATATCAATCAGCCTGCCTGCACTTCTCTTTTCCTTCTGGGTGCGCTCTAGGCAGCACCTCTCTTTACTCTGTGGTGTCTA
>JAMFLO010000287.1:0-44466 GCA_027475765.1 Paralagenidium karlingii
TGGGATAGGTATTGTATACTCATACCCAACTGACTTGGTTTGAGCATCCTCCATTTTTTGGAGTCATTGAGTTATTTGTATACTATACCCTTTTCATTGGATGAATGAAGTCCGATTGTTAATCCTTTTAGGAAAAAACATTCACTTCGTCACATATATGTTCTGACTTCCAGCCGTTGTAACCAATCAAACAGAGTTGTTTTTCCCTCCTCGATCGTAGTTCTCCTTGGTGCACGTGCAAGCCACTGTCCATAATCGCTTCCGCTTCTTCAGCTCAAAGCGAGTGAACTCAGACTGTGTCTCACGTCTGCACGCTCACATCTGGTAGCACTTTGTGTTCCTTTCAACGACTACGCTCAAGAAACGTCTGCATGCTCACAGTCATAGTGGCACGCTCCGAATTCAGAAGCTTGATACTACAGAGGCTCCAGAGGTTCAAACTTGACTCCAGAGGTGCTTTGAACTTCAGAAGACTTATAGAGGTAACCCTTCTGCTTCAAAGGTCAACCCCACCTCCAGAAGGTGTTTACCAAGCTCGGGAGCTATGATTAGCCTGTTTGAAGCTTCCCGCGCTCTAGACCCCTGTTCTAAGCTATCCTAAGCCTAACTTCGCCGATTTGTCCTATATATCATAATTTTGTGGCTTACACTACCACATCCCTATGTACCTGTGCTGTCTCGTTACAATACATGAAGCAGCTAGGGCGTTCTGAAGAGTTGCTCGACTCCTCGTGGAGGTCGGACGTATTCCGACAAGCTTAAAAACTCGCATATGTTGAACCTTTCGTGTGGGCCCGGGCTCCCTGCAGCAAATGTCATCAGCAAGGTCACAAGAAAAAAGCGATGCCGTGTCTCATAAGAATGGAGCAAAAATGTAATTTGGCGAATCTTGGTTGTACATATTTGTATTTTCGATATTTGGGGTGCATATCTGCAATTTGATGAAAACAAATGGTACATTTTTGTGATATGTGTTCAAGCTGAATGTGGGATACTATTGTAATTATGAGGTTGTTGTGCTTGTTGGTGGAGTGAGTTTGTAATTAAAAAGAATGCTGGTATAGTTCTGCAAATTGTGTAAATATGTGGTGTATATTTGCACTTCTCCCTAACTTGAAAGAGGAGTTTTTGTATTTGCCCAAGACTGCAGAATCACTGTGTGCCCCAGGAATATCTTTCGGAATAGCTGATGCCACGTTTCTGGATTGCACACGGACTTGCTTTTGTTGGATATCTTTTGGTTGTGCAAAGTAGTTCTGTAGTGAGGAGACTGCAAGAACATGAAGCTCGTGAGAACTTGGTCCAAGAAGATGCCGACTTTGATCCGTACAACGACAAAACGGAGCAAGGCGCAGATGACTACGTTCCAATGGGCCGAAAAGCGAAACTGTTTGATTTTGATCCTTCCGAAGGCTTGACGTTTTATGTCGCTCCATCCACCAAAGAGTGCTTTTATCAAGACGCAAAGTTTGCTGGCGATACAATCAGCGGGGCATTCATCGTTTCCTCAGCAGATTCACACATTGATTTGGTCGTAAGAGGCATTATTTCTTTCGTCCTTTTTCACTCAACAAAACGACGTAATGGGGTATATTTGACTGGACAATGCTCTTACAACAGGTGAATAACCCCCAAGGGAAGACTATCTATCGCCGATACGGCGATGCAGAAGGTCAATACGAAGTTAATCCTTCGTGAGTTCATCCAGCGATGCATATGGAAGGAATGTGGTACTGACTTGATTGGTTCAATCACAGAGCGGAGGGTGTTCATGAGATTTGCTTTGACAACACAGACAACAATGGCAAGCTGATCACTCATGTCACCAATCGACTTCAATCCCAACACCCTGTCGAGAGAGGTGCCATAGCTGACTGAACCTGATATGGCTTTGTTGTTGACTCACAATGCTTGTGGGAGGTGGTCCATACAGAACATGTGAGTGTGCTCGCGAAGTATGCATCGCACATTGATGTTCGACTCGGGGAACTGGAATCCGAACAGCGTGTCACCCAGATTCGAACCGATCGTCACATCAAAAGTAGGTTGCACTTGTCGACTTGGAAATATTGATCGCGCTTTGATTAACTCACTTTACGTTTTAGTTGAAGAAAGCACAAGTCGTCGTGTTTCCTTATATGGAACCATCGAATGTATCGTCTACCTGTTGGTTTGCCTCTTCCAGGTTGTTTACATCAAGAAACTATTGGACAATCCTCGAGGATTCCGTAACTGGGCGTGATACGAGATCATAGGCTTGTGAAGATCAATGAGTGGCAGACAACAGTTGATTCTTCGATTGCTTGAACTTACATATCTAACTTTAGCCCGATGGTCGGTGAAAGACTGTCCACGTGCAACTGTATGAGTCTCGTCGGTATTGCACTATATAGGGCATTCATAATGGGTAATGATGCAAAGCTAACAAAGAAATGTATGAGAGGTCCTCAATCTTTGTGAAGTCATTCGCCTTGATGTTTCACAACGTCAGCATCCATTCGCCTGACGAGTTCCAAGTCGGGCATGTTGTCCTGAGGGCGCCATCGCTCACGTAATGCCCCGAACCTCGGCGGCAATCCCTTGCGAGTTTTTCCTTGTTCATCACCAAACATCACCACCAGGGATCTCGCAATGCCTGTACGAGAAGAGTTCAATACAAGTGCACAAAAAAACAGGTCCCTATGGTTCTCACCTTCCAGCTCATCGGCTGTATATCCAAACACACTCCACCAGGGTTGGTCATCTTCTGTTGTGACGTTCTTGTGCACATAGTTGCAAAACAAACAACTTAAGTATGTGCTTCCAGCAGCTAGTTGATGGCAATCAAATGTCAGGCAGAGTCCTGCTCTGATCGAATCGGACAGAATCATCCACGCCAAATCAAGGATTCTCATCCTGTCCTTCTCATCCAGCTCCAGAGCTTCCAACTGAAGAACCCTACTCAAAAACCTGAACAACGAGTTCTGGGGCCAAGGTATTCCAACCTGAAACTCCAATGTCTGCAGGAGAATGCGTTCGTACAGCAACACGTTCTTGACCGCTTTTTCGATGAAACCCACGTCCACGACTTCCAGCAAAGCGTTCAGGCAGTCCAGTTGGACTCGTTCCTGGCGTAAGCGCTTTTGCTTTCGTTCCGAATCAAGATCGATCTCCCGCACAGTTCCGCGCTTTCGAGTATTTGTGGTGCTTGAATAAGGCCCATATCGAATGGTTGATGGTTGACTCCCGCTTGCATTTCTGCAGGGCAAGCGATTGTTGCCGGACAAAGTACCTGCGTGGTCCCGTTTCTGGCGTAGCACTCCACTCTGATGCCTCTTTCGAACTCCAATGAGTTTTCTTCGCGATTCTCTATTCTCTTCTTTGCTTTTATCCTTGCTGTCGTCCTTCCGGGGAGCGTGACTCGATTTCGTCAAAAAGAGCGCCAACTCGGTCAAGATGCGCACTTTCACGGGGAATTCCTCAGCCTTGGCGCAGAGAAATAGTGCTGCAGTAGCCACGTAGAATCGATCGTGTTCATTAAATGGGTGCAGCATGTAGAACCGCTGAACAAGTAGTTGCGCAGCAATCAATGGAGCATCTGGCAGATTGGCTTGGGAGGCGAGATCCTGCAAAAAAATACACGTCCAAAAGCGAAATCCACGCTCGGCATGCCAACTCAGACCCGTCTCAACTAGCGAAGGCGTCTGGAGCTGTTTCTGACACCTGAACTCTCCTTTGAACGTCGCCTGAGCACCCGGAAACACAAACTTTGCCTCGTTGGGTGCCATTCGCAAGGTGGCAAAGTATTCCAAAAGCCAGAGGTGAAAGGAGGTGTGTTTGCTTTTGGTTGGTGTCCTGCAACACTAATCTAATGAATACTCTGTAAAGTACGATTCGCTCAAGTAACGAAAAGCAACGAATTCCGCTCGTGACCAAAGACGCCGACGTTCGAGCTTTGAGAAACGTCTCTATTTTGCTTGAGCGGTAGATCGACTGGAGAGTTTGTGACCATGATGTCAACACCAGAATGCCATATTTGCCTCGAAGAGCTTCGAACAGATCTGTCTGCTGTTCCGTGCGGGCACGTTTTCCACGATGAGTGTCTGCGTCACGCACTGCGCGTCCAAAGCTCCTGTCCGATTTGTCGGCGTCACATTGTGTCTCGCGAAGTGGTTGGTTTATTCCTTGAAATCCCGACCGCTGCGATCGCGACAAACTCACCGCATTCAAGTGCACAGCACGCCAAGCCAACTGACCAGGCGCGCATTGATGTGCTCAAACAACGTATTCAGTGGTATAAACAGCAAACTGAACAGCTCTGCGACCGGTTCAAGCAACAGCAACAGCAGGCAAGCCAATGTGTTCATGAAAAGCAACAACTTCTAATTCGTATCAAACAAATGGAAAGAACTCAGAAGAATTTGCAAAATCAATTGGCTCATTATGAGTTCCAAATCCGATCCCACGCTAAAGAAAAGGAGGAGTACCAATTGAATTCCAGTATTGCCAAATTTCTCGAGAATTGTCAATGCGAAGTACTTGAGGAAGAGCTTCGTGACCCACGAGATTTGATTATGGCTCTCAAAAAGGCAAACAAGTTTCGTCACGAACAGTATCAGCGCTTAGTCAAAGAGAAAGCTGCGCTCAAAGAGGCCCTGCAAACAACCAAGTGTTCTAATCAGTATGCAAAACGCAAGAGACTTGCAACGTCCGACAAAAAAAGCATGAATGGCAAACGTGTGCGCTGCGGTGGACTTGGCATCAATACAAAGATCTCAACCAGTGTTCAACAAAATGGAAGCAGCGAGTCACAATCCGGACACAATGCGGAACTAGAACATGGAGAAATTGATGAACCGGCATTCCGATCTAACTTGTTCTCGAGTCGAGTGGGGTGCCGCGGATACCCACGAGAGCTGTCGCAAAGTCGAACTCATGTTGGTAAGTCATTGAATCCTGCGCGCATTGGAGCGTTTGCGTTGGGCAGTCACTCGGAGCGCACTCCCAACGTGAATGATCTTGCACACGGTTCTTCCAGCCACGGTGAAAATGACAGTCATGACGACGAAGGCAATAGCATTCGTATACAGGACCAAAACGTCAAGCGCTTGTCGGTTGCAATGCGACAGCCACAACTGACGCGACTCAATTACGGCTGTGGCAATGGATCGTTTCGATCATTGTCATCAACTGGCTCACACGGTACTTTTGGTGGGTTTGATCGTGGCCAATGGAACTCCAGCTCTGTTCACATTGGACTTGGTCCAAATATTAACCTACTGAATCGTGAAGAGCGCATCGCAGGTAGCAGAGGTTTGAGAAGCCGAAGCATGCAGCAGCTTTTGCAACCGTTTCCATCATTGGACCCGGTTTCTTCGACTCGAAGACGCGACTTTGATTACTGCACCACACCATTGACACGTTGGCTTGGCCAAGATTCGTGAGCTTATTTAAGCGAAGAGGACCCACAAGTCAGTCGTAGGGGAATTGAAGCTTTTGACGTGTAGATTTCCTTCGTGTGTTACTCTCTTTCTCTGCCTCCTGAATCCAAGTGATCCATTTCAAAATCAAAACAAAAACACCAAAATGATCCCCTTCGCATGTTATGTCTGTCCATCCTTAGACCGAATTCTTGCGTGGAGGAGGAGAGCCACGACGAGGAGATGGCGAACGTGAACGACGTTTCTCAGAGGAGCGCGAGCGCGAGTGGGCACGAGAATGCGAGTGGGAGCGCGAACGCGAACGGGAGCGCGAACGAGGCGAACGAGAATGAGAACGGCGACGATCGTTGTCTCCTCCTTCTTGTGTGATACGCACAAAGTTGCCACGGAAATCGGTGTCATCCAGCTTTTTGATCGCACTTTCCATATCTTCTCGGGTCTGGAACTCGGCGATTCTATATGTAAAGAATTGCATTCTGAGCTCAGTGAAAGTACACATTGGCGACCTGACTGCCTTCACGGACTCACGCTGTTCCATCTGGCTCCATGTTGCAATAAGTTACTTCACCACCAGCTCGCAAAAAGTCCTTCACATTGCGCCAGTCAACACCACGTGGGAGATCAGCAACACGCACACGGAACTGAGTTCGTGTGGGAGCACCGCGGCCTACATGGCATTAGAGTCACATAAACGATGATGATTCTGAGCACAAACAATAAGGAATACGCTCACGTTCGAAACGGTCGCCAGCGCCACCGCGACGACGATCATCGCGATCACGACGATTGCCGCCACGAGCTAATTCCACGCGAATTCTGCGCAAAAAGAGGTAAGAGATCAGAAATCTGGCAAAAAGAGGAGACAGCAAATAGCATCCACGTTACCTTCCCCCAAGAAAGTCGCGACCATCCATGGAGCGAATGGCATCGTCTGCATCTCGCGGATCCTCGAAGTCCTGGGTCACGAAGAAGAAGCAGAAGAAGCAATGTTGGTCGGCAAAAAGCACGGAGACGGCGCGCGGAGAGAATAGCAGCAACGCGACGACGAAGCGACCAGCAACCAGCAGGAGAACGACGACAAGAGACGCAACCAGTCCTTCTCATTAACGTGAACACGAAGCCACAACAGAGGTGGGTGGAACGGATGAACAAGCAGATCGATCGGAGCTCAAGTAAAGAAGAATCAAAGCGCGTTGTTTCAGATTCCACGTCAGAACTGACCATCTTCCGCAGTCAGTCAATCCACCATCACCCATTCTAACGCTGAAGCAAATGAAGCGCAACAGCATCTCGTTATGAAAACACTGTAGATGGTGGTTTCATCACTTCACGCATTACAGCATCGCGGCATTGGCGTCATGAGGCGAAGATGTCGTAACTCCCGTTTGTCATGTGTGAGCTGGTTGTGGTGCGGCTTCCTGCGAGCCAGCCATTTGGCTGAGGAGCAAGAAGAAGCAACTCACCACGAAAGCGAAGCCTGGTGGATTGCGCGCCACCCAGATGTTGGACACATGGCCGTAGCGATTGAATCCGTCCTCAATCTCACGCGACGTCGCGTCGTTTGGAAGACCGCCAACATACACACGAGTTCCCATTATTCTTTGGTTTGGCTTGGTGTTTGTTTTGGCTTTGCCTCCCGCGTTTCCTTTTCACTGACACTTTGCGACACAAAAAACGAAAGCCCACCCAGTGAACCGGTCTTCAGAAATGATGAACCGCAAATGGTTTTCAACCCCGAACAAAACGGTTTGTTCTGCAACTGTAGCGCAAGATCGTGACTTATGGCATTCGTTGCTGGGCAATCATCTCAATGTTGAAACGACCTCCGGCGCTACCATAGTTCTTTGCACAAACTTGTTCTTGATACCATCGCTCCTCCTCGTCATCGCCAGACAAGGTCGCGTTGCAGTACGGACTCCCAAATAGGCTGTGGCGAACAGATGCGTGCTTACTCTTGTTCAGGTACCATTTGCGAAGATACTCAGGGACTGTCGTCAAATGCGTATACTCGAGCATTAGCTCCGTCAGTTGCTCTAAACTTCCCATTGTGTCGTTGGGCAGAGACATCAACTTGGAGTTTGAAAACCAGAGCGTGCTCAATATGGTTGAGCTGCTGTAGATGCCGACATCAGTCGTATTCAATGGGTTGCTGGTCATGATGACATACGACAGTTGCAGCGAGGAAAGCACCAACGGGAACCGATCAAAGCGACAGAACTCAAAGCCGAGTCGGGGAACTCTCTTCCAGCTTTCTTTGACGCCGTCTGGCAGAATCGCGAGGTTCGTTTGATAGAAGTACACCATCGTGATGCCATGCGGAAAGTTCATGTCCATCAGCCCATCGGGTACAGCAGATGATGACAGATTGGATCGAAATACGGAGACGTAGTTGAGATTGGGATGTGAGTCATGGTTGAGTGAAGCGCTCGCTGGCCATTGGTCGATGGTGACATTGTAGAAGTTGAGTCCTCCGAGATGACTGAAGGTTCGGATTAGTGGTGGCACCTGCAACTTGGGGCAATGGTCAAACACAATCTGATAGACTGATTTGGAGTTGAGTTGATAGAGTATATCGTGTACTTGGCTCGCTCTACCATCGATCTTGCGACGGTAACAATTGACGTGCATGATGACACAAGAGCTTTTTGATGCAAACCAGGGCGTCGATGGAAGCTGACACCCGCTGATCTCGGGAGGGCTTTGTGCAGCTATGTGTATCGCCAGCAAAGTGATGCCGGTGACCCATAGCATGTTGTACTGAATGAATCCCTTGGGTTTGGAGATTGCTGAATGGGACTGAAGTTTCGCTTTCGAGGCGGGTGGCTTTCGCTCTTGGCCGGGTCTTCGATTGGTGCTTGAGGTTTTGGTCTCAGTGGCTGGAATGATTGCGTTCGGTCGCGTGGCAGGAATGGTACCATCACGAGAGCGTCGTAGCAAATCTTCGCAAGTGAATAGCACGCTAAATAGACTCCAATGGGGAAGCCAAGTCGTCCAAAAGTCAAGGTACGATGTGATAAACACTTGCTGATTCTCGCGTGCGGCCCGTGCATACCAAACGTCATTGACTAAATACAAGTTTGGAAACGAGGAGATCCTCGAATCAAACGTATTCACATATGGGATGAAAATAATAAGAGGGATCACCACCGAGTTCGTGAAGCTCAAAAGAGCGCTGCAGATCAGATCCAGTAGTCTACGAAGTGAAACATTCGTAGAGGGAACGAAGAGGTGGATGATGGGAGTCGAGACGCAGTTGATCACGATCATAATCACAAAGACATTGTTGATCCAACGTGTTGCAATGTACAGACTCATCTGATAACCCTGGTATATCTGGCTGCACACTTCGAGGTGCTCGTGAATCGTGAAGTAGGTGTCAAAGTATTTGCCATGAATATGGAAGACTTGTTCAGTCCAGTATCGGAGTCTTTTCCCAGCCTTACGGTTCCACGGCAAGAGGGCAGAGGTCAGAAGACGCGATTTCTCTCGCGAGGGATCGCGAAACGTCGGAGTTCGTGCCTTCAGAGAGTAGTAGATGCTTCGAAGAAGCATGGTGAACTGGAGAAACGATACAAACACGAACGCCCAGTTCATAGCACGTAGTACGGAGTAGCTCATTCCGAACCGCAGCTTGTTGACAGTATTGCTCTGGACCGATGCATCGGCAAGCATCCAGCGGTATAACCACGTCATAGACGTTAGAAAAGCAATCTCGCATCCACGAAAGATTGTAATGGTACACCAGCAGGCAAAATACCAACGCGAAGAAACGAAAACGCGAAAGTCATCGCGTCGACTGGCAAAGCGCGCGGACTCGGACACCACATCGACGGGCTGCTTAACCTGATCTTCCCAACAAACTCTCTTCTTGCCTTTAGTGTGCCGCATGTGTTCGTTGTGGGCACTTGGAAGGCTTGTTGATTGTTGAAGTCGAGTCTACCATGTAACGGAAACTAGTGCACTTGAAGTATTAGCTGGTGATGTGGGACACACCAGAGTCATGTTCCTCTTAAAATCAGTTTCCCTTCTACAGTGAATATCGCCCGGGCTGTTTTGTGAATCGTTTCTGGCCATCCATTCTGTTTGGGTTGGTTCCCCGACTTCTTTGCCAACACTTCACATTCAGATGATCTGGCAACAAGCGACGATGAGAGAAAGATGATGCGAGCTGAGGACTTGATCCTGCTTCCTGACTGCAGCATATTTGTCTGTCTGCTGGAGGAGCGCAATATGTTTCTACATGAGATTGCTGATTTCTCTCTCACTTCCACACTCGTTGCTGCAATTGTGGGCATATCCATCGTGCATCTTCTTTCAGCTGGACGAGGCCATTCTCCATGAGAACCCTCAAGGCGAAATTTTGGTCTCAGTTCGTAACTGTCATGTGTCCTGGGTGACGTGTGGTGGTCGCAAGTGCCCCCATCGTCAATCGTTGGGCGTGCGTGCTTCACTTTGAGTTAGTGTGCTCATCATACCGTATAAAGACGGGTTCGAATTTTCTTGGCAAACTTGGGCCAAACTGGAACTTCACTAGACTCTGGTCGAAGAATGCCCCGTCACTGTCAGTTGGAGTTCGGTCTTGATCTGACTCTTTGGCTTTTCTCATCCCACCGCCTCTCACTCCCTTCCCCTCACTTGATTCCGTTGGATTTGGTTCTTGTTGGGTTGCTTTTTCTTTCCGTCCATCGCCATCTTGGAAATTGCCAGCACAGTGCGAACCTCCATCAAGTAAGGCGTTGGTGATTTCATTTTTTCTACTTGGTGAGTCCCCTGCTCTCTCACCTCCCATCGGCCTCAGGTCCTATCTATTCTCACTCTAGAATCTACTGTCTTGAACAACAGACCAATACTGATCCAAAAACTCCCAACAATGAGTCGTCTTCCATCTTTTGCATTGCTCACCACAGCGCTTGTTGCTGTTCATGCTGCTGAGATTTGTCCAACGAACTACACGTTCACTTCGTCCATCTGCGGCCAATACTGCTCGCGCTACCCAGACAAAGACTCTGGAAGCTGCGTGTTGTACCCAGTCAATGGAGAATTCTCGTGTGATGACACTTCTGTTGGCTACTGCAAGACCATTGATTCACCATCGAAATGCAACGTGAAGTGTGTTACCAGCGATTTGGTCGACTCGGATGGAGTATTTCGTCTAGGCTACCGCGGTGCTTCTGGATCATGGGGCCGCGCTGAGCCAATCCAGAGTTTTGAAGCATTGAGCTTGAAAAGCATTGCGGGCTTGTGAGTCCTTGTGTTGCTATCCTTTGACCCTGCACGAGTTGAACGCACCTTACTACTGCCACAAATAGCTCGTACAAGGACTACTACATTCAGGATGGCAAGCCCGAGCGTAAACTGTCGCTCCGCAAGAACGCCATGTCGGATTGGTCCCTGAACAATCTGTAAGTACTGAATTGCCAAGCGACTTGATCGTTTGGTTTATGTGTTCCACACTGACCAATCTAGTGACAAACAGGGAAATCGCCAACATCTTGTTGGATCTTGAAGCAGGAGCGTTGCCTTCATCGCTTGTAAAACTGTGAGTCTCTAGACTCTCGTGGTAAGATGATGTTCCGAGGAATCGATTGTTAACATGCATGTTGCTGGCTTTCAGTACACTGAAAAACGACGCATTGACGATCGTTCCAACTCAAGTGTTTGACCTTGAAAAACTCCAAGAACTGTAAGTGACAAATCTCTGCGAAATGGAATGGTTTGCAAAAAGCTCACGGGAGCGATTTGTAATGGTAATAGCGATGTGACGGAGAACCCAATTTCCAAGTCATCGCTCTCTGATGATCAAATTGCTTTCCTGAAGAAGCTCTCGTCGTTCAAGGCTGACTTCTCTTTGGAGTGAAGTGGACGTGGTCACCGTAGCCTTTTTGTTATGAGTCAGTTTTTATTTCCATTCAAGACAACACAATCTTACAATACAGTAGTTGTCCTTCTAAAGTGCGATTGATTATGGCTGAAGTGAACAAGGATTTGGTGCAGTATGCTGCGGCTTTGGTTGAGTGTTTGGCGCAATGGGATCCTCAAACCAACGCTGAAAATGATCACTCAAAGGCTTCGAAAACTGCTTTTGTCGATGCTCTGACTGAGATTGCTGCACTGCCGTCCGACAGCATGAGTATGGAGGTGCGCAGATTGTTGGTGGTGAGCACCAGCGTAGATTCCAGAAGAGACCACTTGGATCATGTGATTGAGGCTCTAGAATCGCGTGACATTCTTCTCAAATGTAAGGCAGCCAATGCGATCGGATCGATATGCATGTCGCGGGTTGCTGGGCAGCGATTACTGGATCTGTTTGGTGAATCTATTCTCCTGCAACTCCAACGCATGATGAGCTGCAAGAACGAATGGGCTCAAGGGGATGCATGCTTTGTGTTGGGGTGGATGGTGGTACTTGCTGACGAAAAAATGCTTGAAGCGATATCGAAGCTGGTGCCCATTGTGCTGAGAATCGTCGAAAGAAGTCTTTGCAGGTCTCATGACAGCAGAGAATCATCTGCTTCAACTACTCATGTTGAGATATCTCAGAATCGTGCTCAGCCAACAGCGACTGCGCTCCACGAGCGACTCTCCAACATTCGCATCTACTCTTTGGTGTTCTTGCTGAATCTGTGTCAGCGCAACAACGCGCAGTTGCTGGAGAACTCGATGGCGAAGGTGATCGAATGCTTGCATAACCTCTTACAAGAGCTCATGTTGGCTTCCTCAGGATCGAATTCATCTACAGCTGCAACTACAGAAGAAACCAAAAGAGATACTTCGTCTGCCACGGCACAGGTGGACGAAAGAGTTCTATCGGCAAGCGCAGAGGTGGCTGAGTTGCTGCAACTTTGGATTACCCTTGTGAGCTTACTGGCTGACCAATTGCCTGGTGTCACGCGGCTGATGGCGAAGAGACGGATGCTACCGTTACTTGTTAAGCTGAGCAGGCTAATTGCTGAGGAAGTACCGCGAGAATTGTGCTTTCAAGACCAAGACAAGTTGCTGTTGCAGGAGCGATCGAGTATTCTGGTTGAAAGGGTAATTGAGGCAGCAAGGGAAGAGTAGTTTTGTAAATATTTAATCACCAAAAAGTCTTCGTGAATCAGGTGAGAATCAGACTCCGTATTATGATGAACTACACACTAGCCACCAATGGGACGTTTGAAGCGGAGAAGTTGCGTCTTTTGGAGCTCAACGAAGACATTGAAAAAGAGATTCTCAATGGGGGAAAGTGAGTTATGGTCTGCGATTCTTTCTTGGCGTACTGATGGCGACTCAATGTGTTAAGCTGGATGATCAGACTTGTAATGGTGGGAAAGGATGCGCAGACAGCAGTATTGTGTTCCAAGGACAAGACCTTCCATGTGGTCAAAGAAGACACCTCGAATCTTCGGCTTTTGACACGTTTTCACAACTGGCCAAATCCTACCACAAAGGACACCAACAAAGAGAACACCCGGTCGTCGGGATCCATCCCTATCACGGTTGAGAGTTCAGCAACCTCACACTTCTTGGTGGGTTTGTTGTTACAGGACTTGTTACAGGACTGTTATCGACTCGCTATCCGACCTAATGAGATGCTCTGTTCCAGCTCGTCCCAAAGAAGCCAGACCCACTCGCCGTCAGGCAATTACTGATGGAAACCCCGTTCGATACTTCTGAAGCTGTGAGAAGCCCTACGGCCAAGCGCCCTCGACTCGACTCAGAAACAACAAAGAAACCAGCCCTTTACACGACCCAGGATCTTGTTTTGCAATTGCAAATAAGTGAACTGGAGTTGAAACGTATCTTGGACCAGCTTCATGCATTTGAATACGACGGTCATTGGCGGATTCTTGCTCCTCAGTTTCAACGACGGGTATTTGGAGACATGTTGGATGCGGTCATTGAAAACGATTGGGAATTATTCAGTGAAAATGGTCTGGCTATCAGCGATTTTGTGAACGTATTGCAAGTTGATCAACACCAAGAGCTAGCAATTCGTCAGTGCTGTCGAATCTATGGTCATGCTTTGGACTCTGACAGTGAAAGAGTGCTCCTCGACGACAAGAAGGTTGCCCTTTTCTATGCTGAACAGATCTTCCGTGAAGCTCCTGAAGTTCCTTTGACTGCAAATGTTGCAAGTAAAGCCAAGAGTACCAAGTCAAAAAGCGAGGAGAGAGCCGCTATTGGTCTGACTAGTTTTGGTGAGGGCATTAGCAGTGTTCGTGAGTGGCCATGCGACGTTTTCATGGAGAAATGGCAGCTTAGAGTCCCAGAGCGCATTGTTGTGAACTCGGCAATGCTGCAAGGGCTCGCATTTGAACGTCAAGAACCCAACAAGTCCAACACTACGCTGGTGTTTCTTCCCGAACGAGAGCTGCCCACCGAACCAGCAGCGCGGTTTGAAACACTGTTCCAGCTTCAGGAGAAATGGTCGCTCGCACAATTAAAACCCTATATCCAGTAAGTGACATCTCAAATGCAAGTTTCTGGGCTCTGATCGACTAACATTATGAATCGCGCAAACTAGATCACTTGTGGGTAGTGGCATGACCCAAGCTGCGCTTTTGCTCAAACACACTCGAACTTCGCGTCAGAAAGGCACTTCGGACAAACTTTACAGTCGTCGCTAGAAGACCTTTGTTTTGATTATGCATCTCTAAGAGTGTGAACTACTTACTCATACAACTGTGCATCCTTGAACAGGACAAGCCTCCACTAAACAAGAAGAACTCATCTGAAAAGCGGAATGCTGGGATTCTATATAGGCCGCCTTCCAATGGACAAACGTCAAACTATGCATGTAGCTCATGAAGAAACACGGAGCTAACGCGAGGACACCGACGGCCACCAGTTCATGCATGCAACTTTTGAAAAACAGAATTGTCAGTTGGCACTTCGCACTCGCGAGAGTCACACTCGCCAGTCCTAAAAGAAGCCAGCTGGAAAGCGCTCACTCTCGGCAGCTGATTGAAGGACAATATCATTCCACAGTCAACGACAGAATGAGTCCCAAACCGATTCAGCGCCATTTTTCACTGTTTCACCAAACTCTTTTTGCGGCTGTCAGCCACTGAATCCAACTTGGGAAGACATGTTGCACGAAGGTCGTCGCTCCGGAGTTTAAAGTAACTTTCAAGCGACACCCACGCAACAACATGCCATGCACCATCAAGATTCGCGTGGTGGAAGCGCGCGATCTCCCTGTGATGGATCGCGCGAGCAAACTGGCGGACGCATACGTGGGCATCACCTTCGCGTCTTTTGAGGCCAAGTCCTCGGTGTCCCGTAAGACACTCAACCCAAAATGGGACGAAGAGTTCCGCTTTGATGTTGCCGATGACTCGGTTCTACAAAGCCAACCAATCGAGTTTAAACTCATGGACCACGATGTGTACACTTCGGACTCGGTAAATAAAACGTTAACTCTGTCTTTCTTCTCTCTTTCTATTTACTTGTCCCTTTATGTGAGTGGCTTAAGCGTCTCTCTGGCGTTCCTAGACAATCGGCATCGTGTATGTCGATCTCAACTGTCTACTCATGCGTGAGGGTCACGTGATCCAGGGCTGGTTCCCCATCTACGATACCCTTCTCGGCGTTCGCTGCGAGCTGAGTCTTGTCATTCGATTGCATTACTTTGGCGATGTGAATCCGTTTCGAGAGTCGTCGGCTGGTGTGCAATTCTTTGGTCTCTCCACGTTAGACCCCAACCTCTACACAATTGACAAGATGCTGGGGTTTGTTGAGGAACTCGTCGTGCATGCAGACCCAGAATACTCTTGGAGCGATAACTTCCGAACGTCTCGAAAGAGTAACGAATATCGTCAACTGTTGCTCTACAAGTTGTCATCACAAGTTGTCACTTTGGTCGGCAAAAAGGCACTTGAACTAGGAGGCAATGCCGTTCTGGCCTACAAACAGTTTTTCGATGTGGAAGGGGACAGCGGAATGGTTGCACGTGCGTGTGGAACGGCATGTTATATCACTCCAGTGGAAAGAGCAAGCAGTGAAATTGCGTTAGATGTCAATACTGGTGGCTCTGGAAACAACAACAACCCTGTGACAACTGACAACGACGACGCTGGCGCAAGTAGTCTGAGCGCAGAGACACAGCTTCTTGTATCAACCTCGTTTCGCCACATGCCGCCCAGTGAGAAGGAAGACGCGCTGTCCATCTCAACTGATACCTCTGTTGTCGACAACGGGCCAGCGTCTCCTCAACAGCGATCGTTTTTTCCTTCTCGCCGACTGTTGAAGACTCTCAAGGCGCCTGAGGGATTCGATATTTCTGTGCATGATGTATGCAAAGCATTGCGCTGTCTTTTTCGCGAGGATTGCTGTGGTGACACTTGGTCATAATGGATGTGTCTACAGGAGGTCCAATTGATCACTCTGAAAGTGTTCTATCCATTCACTCGCATCCGCGTCGGTGGCATCGTAAGCGCTAGATCGGTAAAATACCTGGGCAAGTTAGCAACTAAACTTGCAGATCAAGAAACAAGAGACTCATGGTGGATGGAAATCCGCGAGGAAGTAAGTCACTTGTCCTGATAGTATGACTTTGGCTGACACTCTTGGTGTTAGATCCGAGCTCATGCTCAATCTCTCCAATGCCCCTTTGTGATTGGTTACTCAGAATCATGTAGCATTCACGATGACGTCTGTGTGCTCTCAGCGACGTGAGTCTTGTTGTTGGTTCAAGGAAATATCAGCGAGCTCATCACGAACGTTTTATGGCTTCAGTGGAACTGCTGCTGTGCTGAAGAATCCGAACCGTGAGCGACTTCGAAGAGACAACGAGAATTCGAATGCTGTACGAGAAGACATCAGCAATGCAACGAGTTATCCGTCGCCGACACTCAGCGATTGCGGTACTGGGTCACGACGAAGTCCTCCGGCGACCCCATCGTGCCTGCCAGTGGAGGCGCCGGCTCGAGCAAAAGCACGAGCTGGTCGTCGCAGTCGTTTGGGATACACTTCACCATGCCAATTATGTCATATCCCGTACTCCCGCTCGCTAGCACCGTTTTCGAAGTGAGATATCCATATGACCTAACAGGAGGGAATGTGCATTAAAGCTCCTGTTTGGCGTTTTGATCAGCATGCGAATGGTGCGATGCGGTTTATGCGGCAACAAATGGGTGCCAGAAATGCTGATTACGTCAATTGAACCACCCAGCGGTCTTGCTATAATGGGAAGAGGTCGATTTATTCAAGCACGGGTGTGTCGTCAACGGCGAAAAGGTACAGGCGATGTGAATGCGACCATCGTATCAGATGCTTTGCCGTTTCTCGAGTATGAATTATATCGCCAGCTGAGCGTCAAGATGAAAGTACTGGGCGTGAACGCGCTATTTGGCTACGAATCACAGATTCAAGTGAGGGCAAAGTGACAGCTATGTTATAGTTTTCATGTGCGGTGCCACAATGATTGTTCATGAAATGCCTGTGCCTTAGGTCGGAGGATCTCTTATTGTTGGTATCATCACAGGTACTGGTCTGTTCTTACCAGCACTTCCTCCCCCGCCAGCGTTGCACATTGAGCGCAACATTGAGGTTCTTCACGGGCTGATTTGTCATGCGGTCGAGATCAACGCCATCTGACGTTGTACGTGTTCAGGTGAAAGACGAGGAGGATCGACGTCTTGTGCAGCTTCAGGAGTTGATTGAGAGTCGAAGCACCTACAACAAAGGCATGGTGGGTGCTGCATGAGACAACCGTTCGTTTTCAGCGTGGTTGTGATCGGTCGAATATGTTTTTACCAGCTGTACCGAAATCGCATCAGCATTGTCCAGCCTGAATATGAATTCGTTGTCAATCGGATACTTCGATCACAAGTTTCAGCAGCTGGTTTGGCGACAACGACCAACCTCTCGGGTGAAGATGCACCTAGCCTGTCGACTATGTCGTCGACTGCAAAAAAGGCATTCAAAAACACACCGCGAAGAACGATCAAAGTCAAACGCCTTCAGTCTCTGCAAATGCCCGCAACTGCTACCAGCGACGTTTCGTCACCGGTTGCGACACCAGAGTTTGATTTCATGGCACCAGCGATTCAACAATCTGATGAAGGCAAGCTCGGTTCTTCTTCATCAGAGTCCAGCTCGGATTCCGAAGAGGAGTCTTATCTAGATGGTTTCAGCGATTCCAAGCAGACATTTGTGCTTGAGATTGATGATGAGACGGACGAAGATTTGATGTCGGTGCTGTTGGAGCAGGAGCTTCCCGAAGGGATCAACATGTGCAGCACCGATCGACTTCCAGGAGATTTCACCGCTGGATCAAATATCCAACTGATCGTCTCCATGAAGCGCGTCGAGTGGGATGAAGATCGCATGAGGGACACTCGACTGAATGAGCTATTGTCAATCGTGTTCAAGGATTTGTTGACGACTTTGCTGTTTAAGATCCGATCGTTTGCTCCGTGTGCAATCTGTGGACTCAAGACTCGTACCTCGGTAGCTTCTGAGACTATGGCAAGTACTGACGATGGTAGCATCAACTGTTTTGTTCTAATCATAAACTCTGGATTGAAACGACAGGTGGAGGTAGTGCTGATTGGAATGGCAGTTCTAGAGCGGCATGATGACAGTGAAGACCTGCTGACAGTGGACGAGGACACTCATGAGATGACAAGTCAGGACCTTGACACAGAATCGTGCGCCAACGACAAAGATCTCGCACCGGGGGAGTCTGTGCGTCATCTATCCATTCAAGCTCCAACGCTAGCACCGAGTTTTCCTCATGGACGTTCGCTAACCTCCAAGGCGATCCTCAACGCAAACCCCGCAGTTACAGTTCCATTGGGTGCTTCGGCGGCGCAAGGACGCGAATGGATTGAGATCACGCCACTTTCAGCAATTCCGTCGGCTCGTATTGTGCGATATCTTGGACGAGTAACGTTGCATTTCATCAAAGAGAGTTGGACGGTCCGTGAAAGCGGAGGTCTTGGAGCATTCTATCACCTGTTTTTGCACGAAGCCATCGCCATTGTGCGAGCGCATGTGCGTGCACTGGGTGGCAACGCATTGCTCACGTTTCGTCTGGTGCCGATTGAATCCAGTCAGCTTTATCGAAACCAGGTGTACAACATGATCAGTATCACTGGCGATGCCGTCATGGTTGAACGCGAGGACGAAATGCCGTGTGGCTTCGGACCAGCCTTTTGGGCGTTGAAGTCGACGAATGGCACAATGTACGAAGTCGCAGAAGAAGAAAACGCCTTTGAGCGAGCGTTGGCACAAGCCGCAGCGGCTGTTGGTGTTGAAAGCAGTGATAGCGTTATGTACTGAGCATCCTTTCTTCCTTATGACCAGATTGTCGTCTCTCTTGTCGCATAAACCACGTCCATTGTTTTTTCCTCTGCATGCCCACTCTCTCATTTGTTAACTTTTCCATTATTTTTTCCTCTGCATGCCCACTCTCTCATTTGTTAACTTTCAGAGCACCGAGGAGCATGTCGTCCAACGAAAACCGCGCGCATTCGAGCAAACCTGAGTCATATGGCTGGACAAAGACTGGTAGCAATGCGCAGAGTCGCGTCGAGTATTATCAAAGCGGCAATGTCAAGATGGATTACTACCCGACCACTGGCACCGTGAAGACTAGTATGGACCATCCATCTCAAGGCAAGACGCAGATGTTTTGACGTGATCTATCGGAGGATTCTTACCAGCAAGTGCTGCAGAATCCCCGTCATCGCACTGGACAAGGATACCAGACCAAAGAATGAGGGGAACAAAGACGTTTGGTCGAGTAGGAAGAGTTTGGTGTGTTGGTGTCAAGGCTCGAATGGCAATCGCTTTGGTATCATATTGCGGTTAAGCTGCCGCGCTTGTTCTTGACGATCTGGAAATCCCCTGACTCATTCTATAGAGACGGTGATGAACGCACAAGTACACACGATGATCTGACTGAACAATTTCGAGGTGCCTACTTGCGGATGATATCTAATAACTCGACGTCAAAGATGAGATCGGCATTAGGAGGAATTACATCACCAGCGCCACTGGGTCCATAGCCTTTCTGCGATGGAACAAAGAGTCGCGCTTTTTGGCCCTTGCTCATCTGCATAACCCCTTCATCCCAGCCAGGAATAACTTCGCCGACGCCAATGGTAAACTCAAACGGTTTGCCACGCTTGCGTGACGAGTCAAACTCTTTGCCATCAGCAGCGATACGCCCATCGTAGTGCATGACAAGCCGGTCACCAGCGTTCGGGAACGTCATGTTGTCACCAGGACTGAGCTCTTCAGGCATCACCAGGCGTTCGTGAATGGGTAGTTGGTCCATTGGTACATGGTCCACCACTTCAATATCAAAGTACATAATCTCCGACGGCTTGGACTGCACACAAAACAGAAAGAGTAGGCCAATTAGTAGTTACTTACTCAACGTCAACCATTGCATCAAACTCACTCCAATGGTGACATCGACATCAATGGAGTCTTTGTGGATCGTCACGATTCGCATCGAGTCACCAGTGGAAAAGGTTAGCACATTGCCCACTTCCAGTTTGTTCCACTCTTCGTCACTGATTTGCAGGCGATCACGAGGGATCGTCGCCATGCGCTTTTCCTCTTCTTCAGGATTCTTAAACTGCTTGGGCTTGATTACGACCTGCACTTTGCTGCCCTTTTGAAGGCCGATTACCGCTTCTTCAATTTCAGTCAGTAACAATTTGCTTCCAGCGATGAATTCGACCGGCTTGTCGATTTCGCTTTTGCCCAGATCCTTGCCGTCTTCCGAGCGACCCTGGAAATGGATCACCACTCGATCTCCTTTGGCAATCGTCGCGAAGGACAATCCGTCATTGCCTGATGATGAGCAATAGCCAGCGCTTCCAATTCCACAGAGTGGCATCGCCGCCGAAGCGCTAAGAAAACCATTGGAGCTCTGAAAAGAGAAAGCACTCTGGGAGCGCGCCAGAAGATTCAGTTTGCTGCGCTTGGTGAGCCAACTGTGGCCACGGGCAACACGAGCTGCAAGGAACGAAGCAAGGGATCAAACCACATCAGCGTTTCTGTTATAAATGACTTGATCCATCGTATACATCTCACTTCGTTGCGCGGTGGCGTTGCGCCACAGAGAGATTGCTGCACCGCGGACACTTCGACTTGCCATTCTGTTCAGGGATCGTTCTGTTTGGTTGCTTGGCTTTGTGCGGTTGACTTGGTATACACCCCCAGTATACACCATTGATCGTTGTACGGATACCATATGTCAAAGAATGTGCCACTTTTATGGTGGGGTTACAACCCCTTCCCAACATACTAGATTTAGTACACTTGATTTTACTCCATATGCTTGCCGTTATGTACGAAGTACTAGATGAAGAACGAAGTGCATGAAGCGAGTAAATTCATCCTTGACAACAGGGCTCCATTCATTTGTCTTGTCACTGAACAGTAAACGTATCTACTTGATGTGCATGTTTTCGCTCATTTCGCGTCCAAACATATGCCTCATGTGACGAACGATTTGATGCCACAAAACCACAAGTCGCATTTGTAAAGACCATAGCTGTTGAATTTTGCACGACACTTCTCTTCGGAGGTGTACGAGATCATCGGACACGGGTCACCAACATGATCATCAGATGGAAAGTAGTATGTAACTCGACCCTTCCCAAAGAAATCCGCCAGAGCCGCTGTGCGATTGCTTACCATATGAAATTGGCGTGCAAGTTGCATCCCTTTCACACGAATACGATCGACCTTCGCCTTGTTGTTGGGAGCAAGCACATGCCAGATACCAGCCCATGGATCTGATGCTGGATAGCCCACATAGTGCTGGTCTTCCACATACCCAAGTGCTTCTAAAACCCTGGAAAGCTCTCGGTTCACAAGCAACAAAGAGCCCGTCGATGGGATCTCAAACACTTTTGCAACCACATACTGCAGGAGCATGGTGGTGGTCATGCTAACACGATAAGATCGCATATAGGACGCATAAACGGCGCTCTGATTCTCTGCAACAACTCCATAACCGGGGTGCTTATAGATATCAATAAAAGCTTGATGATCTTTTTGCACTTCCCACAACCAGTGTCTTAAGGGATACCAGTTTGCACCATGTGCTCCAGAGAGAAAGATCTTGTCAATGGGATACTCATTGAAAGGTGCCGAAGTGAAGTCCGGATTTGACGAATGGGGAAGCCACACAGTGATAGGCAGATCTTGCTGGTCCATCTTTGAAGTCACCGAAGCGAAGTACTCGTCCATCAAGTACACGTAAGTGCTTAGCAACACGTCAACGCGCTTAAAAATGGTTTCTCGTAAATACAGCGGCGAAAACTGGTCGTAATAGTGGAGATCGTCGTTCCAAATGGCGAGCAGCGTTCCTTGAGATCGCATTTCATCAAATAGCGTGGCATATTCGTGGAATAAAAGCATCGGAGACTCAAACGAGTTTAAACAGAACAGAATTGCTGCTGGAGGTGCGACGCCAGACTCACCAGAGTAGAAAGCTGCCCGAATAGTCTCCGCAGTTCTTGCAGTGTCGACTTCCTGCCAATGAAACTCGTCTTGAAGTTCTTGGAACATATACTTGAACGCTCGAAGCACGTATCGACCCCATCGAGACGAGCATCCGATGAGGAATCGTTTGCCATTGGT
The DNA here is from genome assembly GCA_027475765.1 of Paralagenidium karlingii. Lineage (NCBI taxonomy): Eukaryota > Oomycota > Peronosporomycetes > Paralagenidium > Paralagenidium karlingii. Next base: position 22,014 of record JAMFLO010000287.1, read on the forward strand.
CAATTGTGCACGCTTAGTGACCCATTGATGCACGACGTCCAAGTCTGGAATGGCTCGAAGTCGGGCTTCTTGCGCTTGGTGCTCCTTGAGATACAACGGATTCTCTTTGTAGAATCCAAGTTTGACATGCGCATTGCTTGATGACGTCGTGTTCCAGCGTAATCGACCTGCCACTTCAAGCAGCATGAAAGCTGCGGCAAGAGCAAGCACCCAACAAAACAGTCGGCTGGTCATAGGATGGCGAAACCAACGTTTCCAACGCCGCAATTCCAGCCATCGAAATACAAACGCACTGCGACGATACTTTCTCCCGTATTTCGAGCTCGATGCCGCCTGAAATGAAGGCAATAGCCCGCTTTCACCATCGGAATCCGAATCCTCTGGAGTGCTGATGGCACGGCGGATTCTGCTAGCCATAATCGCACTTTTAGGTAGCTAACGGTTGTACAGTACAACCGGTGAGTCACCGGTTGTCTACACGGTAACCGCTGTCTGCAATGCAGTACCGGTAGTACAGTAATATTCCTCCATAAGACTGAAGCATGGAAGGCGGGAATGACAAGCCACCTACGCATGTCGCGTTTGAGACGACAGTGGTAAGTTTTTGAGCACTATCGATAGCCCGAGGAGCCCTCTGATGCATCGACGAACCGCAAATAAAGCGGTGCACCAACTACTGTGGATTCGTTTGCCACATGCTGACATCTGGCGTCTGCTTCCATCATAGGGCGAGTTTGTGGTTGAGCTATACTTCGAACATGCGCCTCGAACGTGTTGGAACATCGCTGAATTGGCAAGAAGAGGATACTACAACAACACCATCTTTCATCGCATCATCAAGGTGTCGTTTTTCTGCATCTTTCTCGATCATACCGCAATCTAATGTTCGTGTGCTGGTTAGGACTTCATGATTCAAGGTGGTGATCCAACTGGGACGGGACGCGGAGGTGAATCCGTCTATGGGTAACAACAGCATTCATTTCATATGATTCCCTGTGATGGATTGAACTAGTTTTTAATATTGTGTACTATGCAAACATGTTGCGTGCGACAAAGCGGCAAATTTGCGGATGAGATCACGACGCAGTTGAAACACACAGGAGCCGGGGTAGTTTCAATGGTAGGTTGTAAAGTGGCGAGTCTCTTGGTGGCTTCGTTTGTTTACTAACTCCCAAGAAAACACTTGCGAAGGCGAATGCAGGTCCGAATACCAATGGAAGTCAATTTTTCATCACATTGGCCCCCACGCCTTGGTTGGACGGTGAGTCACACTGGGAGAGATGTGTGAGCTATTGCACCATTGTGTAGTATCTTAGTTATTGTCTGTCATCACTGGATCCAGGCAAGCACACAATTTTTGGACGCATTTCAAAAGGCATGCGAGTGATTGAACGCATGGGGTTGGTACCAACAGGAGCAAATGACCGGTAAGAGAGCTCTTAGCACCTTCCAAGTGGAATGTTAATCCCAATTTCCTCATGCCGCGTTCACTGTGGCATTGATGGCCAGTCCATGCGATGAGATTCGCATTAAGCAAGCGTATCCTGTTCCAATGCCATGACTGACGTTGTGTACCGACTTTGACGAACACCTTACAGTTCTATAGCGGAGATGCCAAGCATTCATTGAGTAGCTGAGAGAAGTTTTTCTCGACTCCAACGATATCTCTGACAACTCGATCATTCTAGGAGCCCTACTCGTTGTAATACCGCGCACTCAAAATGAATCAATTTGCGCCAGTTACAATTAAAACTCAGGATCGTTACATTGACCGTTGGATGATCGGAGCTTACCGCACGACGCAAGGCTGCTGGGTTTTGGAGAATTGAACTCATCGCATCAGGCACATAGTCTAACGTTTTGCGAGGATTATTGATGATGCTGAAGGAGGTGATCGAACGCAGTCAACGGAAGTGAAGCTCAGAGTAGTAACATGCAGCAAGATAGCGCCGAAGTTCATGAACAACAGAGTTTGACCAACGTAGACAACTCGAGCGAGGAACTCAGGAATAATGTCCCTATCGCTGCAAGTCCAAGCAACGCACCAAGCATTTCGACCGCAACGAGTGCAGGTGATCAACAAGTTCCTCGGCGACAGTTTCCAAAAGTTGTTCCATTCGCATGGAGCGACCAAGAGCAGATTTCGAAGCCAAGCATTTTCACGTTTCCAATACAACAGACGACGGGCGAACCAGTCGCATTATCAACAGATAACTCAACAGTCAAGGAAGAACCAAACGAAACTGTTGGAAATCGGCGGCGATTCTACAAAAGCGCGTTGGCATCTCGATCCCGTCATCGCAAGTCTGTGATCGAGGCGGTTGGATCAGCGGATGAACAAGGAGGGAAAGAATGCGAGGAGTATGATGACGTGCCTCAAAAGCATGTGACGTTTGCACCACTCCCACAAATGACATCAAGACAATCGGCTTTCCAGATCCCTCCAGTTCCGGCTGTTTCCTGGCAAGTTGTTGCTTGGGTGGGAAAGCTCCTTGAACGCATTTGTAGACCAACGGTGCATCAGTTAGCCTCGCTTTTGCGCAATCGTTTGCATCGCAACCAGTCAACTATAGCAGCTCCTGCACTTGCAGCCCCAATTCAACTCGAACAAGCAGCCTCGTCACCACCGAATCCAGTTATTGCTGTAACCTCACCAACGCCAGTACGAGAACCAACTCTTCTCCCTAATGCGGACCCTGGGCACTGTGTTACAGAGCCTGGAGATGCTCATGTTAAAAGATCTACTGTGACAAAGATGATTGATATCAAGTGTACAGAGGGTCAGAGTTCTTGTGCTCAGGCGATCCGTCCCGTTGCAAATGCGCTGCCTGCACCTTCTCAACAGACTAGTGGTGACGCTAAGCACATCATTGCTGTGAAAGAACTTGGCCTCTCTGCAAACTCTGTCGGTGGTGAGCAAGTTGCCACGGCTGTGAATCCCATCTCTGACGAGATTCATGATACATCACTGACTTCCGCCACCCCAATCGTGAATATCACCCCCTCAGCGGGAGCGACAGCCTGTCCAGATGCCAAACTGACGTTGTCCACTCAAGATTCACCAGCACCAATGCCAGCACTTCAGACCATGGTACCATCAGCTTCACAGACCAAAGCAGAGTCAGATGTGCAGCCATTGAAACGATTAAACGATCCGTCAGGTCCCGCATCCTCACGACTAGAATCCTCTCGGTTTGAGTCATATTGCTCTTCAACGGCAAGTGCCATGACCACTGCGCTCAAACTTGAGAAAAGGCTTCGTCCACCAAGCGAGATTCCTGAACTCGGCCTGCTCGAGTTTCTCCAACTCGGATCGTTTTCCAATGCTCTCTCTGTGGCCTACGACGTACTGCTGTTCCGCAGGAATATCTCTCCAGTTTGTTACGAGCTTTCGTCTTCTCCAGCTATTTCAGCCCGTAGCTGCAGTATTTTTGCTCGTGAGGCACTTGCGTTCAACACCAGCACAAGACAAGTCACGTTTGGCCACGCAGATGTCAACAAGCCCTCAGTGATTTGCTGCGTTGACAGTGGAATCGTCGAAATCTTCCATGCGTTGCGCATCAATGCGACTCTTCTCCAGCTCTCCATCGACAACATGGCAGCGCGGGACAAAACAATGTACGCCTTCGCTGCGATGATCCAAGTAAACTCCACGTTGACTTCGTTGAGTCTTCAGCAGAATCAACTCACTGCGTCTGGCATTCAGGTTCTGTGCGAAGCACTAGCTTCGAGTCCCGATTCCATGCTAATTGAGTTGAATCTCAGTCATAATTCTATCCAAGACAACGGTGCAGAGTATATCTGCAGCATGCTGCAAGTGAACGAATCGATCACATGTCTTGATGTGTCATACAATCAACTGTCGTCCAATGCGGTTATGAAGCTACTCAGTGCGTTACGAGAGAACTTTGTGCTGCGAACCCTAGCAGTCTATGGAAAAGATCGACACCCTGACCACCACATCGACAACATTGACATAGTTGATGGCAAACCAATTGGCTTGGCACTCCAGGTGCTGCCTTGTCTTGCTGAACTCACAGTTTCAAGCGCGGAAGCCGTTATTCCGATTGACAAAGCCAAAGATTCACGATGGATTCAGCTTGTAGGCTGTTCATTGCAGCAAGTTGATGCTCTGGTGTTATCCGAGTTGTTGCCACTCAATGGTAAACTACTCACATTAGATCTCTCCAACAACACTGGGATTCGACGTGGGGGCATTCTCCAAATTCTCCGCGCCATGTCTAACTGCGCAACTCTGAAGAAAGCAGTGCTTGTAAACACTGGATTGTACGAAGAAAGTGCGGTGGAGATAGCTGATGTAGTCGCTGCCAACGAGACCCTCGAAGAACTCATTCTTCATGAGCAGATTATCCCAGTTCAACAGCTACGCGGACAACGTGAGAGATACCAGATCGAAAGCGCTGAGTTTGTTGTTGCAGATGACCATTTTCTCGATCGATGGGTCTTGGCCAAATGCTTGGAGCTCAATCGCTTCACCAGAAAGTTCAACGGTCTTACCATTGAAGAGAACCTTGAGCTAATAGGCACACATGCAGCTGGTGCAGCCACACCACCAAATGGAGTAACGACTCTAAAGACTAACAGCTTCACACCAACTGCAAAGGGGGCAAAGACTCGCAAGCGCAAAGATCATCTTGTGAACTTTTCCGGAAGACAGCTCGAAGTGTTTGAAGTTGTGTTCCTCAGCGTCAGGATCTATCACCATCGCAGCATTCAGGGAGTCACCATGCATGGCTGTGGGGTTGAAAGTTACGGAGCTACACACTTGGCCGACGCAGTACGCAATCATGCAACGCTCACCTCCGTTGAACTTGAAAACAACGCGATTGGACCTATTGGTGGTAAAGCGTTGGCAGAATGCGTCGAGTACAATCAGTCGTTGACATCGTTGAATCTGAGCTGGAACAGATTGGGAGATGATGGTGTGGCTCGATTTGAGACTGCATTGGTGGCCAACCATACACTCAAAGTGCTTGACCTTCGTGGCAACCAGATAACTTTTGTGGGGATCAAAGCAATCAGCAACGGACTCGCCCGCAATTGGGCACTACGCGTGCTCAATCTCCGCTGGAACAACGTGTGTGCCAAGGCTGCCATTGAACTTGCCATTGCGCTCTCTCACAACAAAAGACTTCGAATTCTCGATATCGAGCACCACAACATACACGAGGAAGGCGCCGTGGCGATTGCTGAAATGCTCGAGGTGAACGAGCAACTGGAGGAAATCAATATGAAAGGCAACGACACGATAGCACTGGGCGAAGCAGAAGGCGTGGGCCCAGTCGCAGCGGACAAGCTCTCCAAAGCGCTCATGCATAAGAACAGAACCCTCATCAATCTCAACTTGGCGCAGACACAGCTCACCAGAGACGGACTCGTGAGCTTCAGTAACGTGCTGCGCGTGAACACTACCCTCAAAGTGCTTGACCTCTCGCGATCGGAAATGGATGGCACGACTGCCGTCATCTTCTTCCATTGCTTGAGTCAGAACAAGAGCCTCGAGAAACTCAATCTTGCAAACAATCGCATAAGCAACGAGGGTATGGTGGCATGCGTTAAGGCGCTCGAACAACACCAAAGACTGCGGGATCTCAACGTTGCTGGAAATCGCATCACTGATGAGCCATTGAGTATTCTAGCACGCAAGTTTCACGAGAGAGCAATCACAGCGACCCTAACTTGGCTTTGCGTGGCAGAGAACGTTATGAGCAAAGCAACCAAGTTGCAATTTCTTCAACTGGCACCTGGTGTCATCGTGGAGCTGGACCGTGAGGAAGGAGATGAAGAAGAAGCGACTGGGTCATCATCATAATTCGTCAAATGTGACCTTATGTTGTATCACACGAACCTGTTCACGGCCTGTCATCATAAAAAAATCGATCTCTGCGAAAGAGACAAACATACACGCTGTGCAAAACGTCCACCTCACGACAAACATCAAGCGACTTGGCGTTGTGGCCGAGTGGAAGTGCCGGACGTCAAGGGCAGAATGGATATAATAGAATAAGGATCACGATCTGATTCTGCGACCTGTCCCAGTGCTATCTGATTCTGACTTCCCCACGTTGGTGAACAAACAACAACGAAACGAACATGATATACGCCGCAGTTGCTGGCATTCAGCCATCCGCACGAGAGGTCCGAAATGTAAGTTTGTATTAAATCAGCAACAAGAAGTAAGACGAAGAACACAGCATTTGACACTTCCTTGTACTCATCAAGAATTTGATGTGTTGGCTCAGCAAGCTTCAGTAAACATGTGGGCCCCAAAGTCGCTCGGGCGGCACGATTATGCCAAGCTTCAACTCAAGTGAGTCTCTCCGCCAGATACGCAAAAGTATTCACTGACCGTAGGCATGCACCACTTTGCTCTGTCATTGCTTGGTTGTCGACTCAGAAGCGATAGCAAATTGCGTGAGCTTTTCGGCGGTTTTGATCAGTTGCTTTCGCAGCGAGCTATGATTATCAACACCACCGCGTCTTCAGCTTCTTCGTCCACAACACCACAAGAAGAGATATTTGCACAGTCCTCAGGGCCGTCTCGGCGTCCCGTTGCTGGTTCTTTAGCAACCCGCAACCAGCGACGGTGGCCATTGTGGTGAACATGTCAACTTAGTGTGTTAAATTAGCGCTAAGTTGCGCTGCTTAACCGAGAATCTGGACCGTATGTGAACCGCCCCCTCAAACCAAAGATCGCCCAAAACACCAATTTTGTCCAATCACTGTTTGCAAGGTACTCCGTGGCTCCTCATGATTGGTCAAAAACAATCATCTCTCAGCAGATTGTTGCCACTTGTGGACGACACCTTCTTCAGCAACAGCAACAGGCGGCTTCGCGTAGCACAGAGAAGAGCACAATGGCGATGCCCACAATGGCGGCGATCGCCAAGAAAATCTCCGGAGCAGCGAACGACTCCAAGTTCTTTGGAACCACAAAGAAGGGTGAGATAGGGGATGTGCTGTTATTCGAGTTCAGTCGCGGGGCTCTCGCTCAGCGCTGACTAATCGCCCGTGTCAGGTGAGACCCACGAATTGCGTCAGGAGTTGATGAATCCAAGTCGCGAGAAGAAGAAGGATGCCGTTAAGAAAGTGATCGCGAATATGACAGTCGGGAAAGACGTCTCTATGCTCTTCACGGATGTCGTCAACTGCATGCAGACAGGTGAGTTTTCGCATAGTGCAGCAATTCATGCGTATTCACAATCTTTGTCGATTTGTGCAGCGGACACACAGCTGAAGAAACTTGTGTATCTTTATCTTATCAACTATGCCAAGAGCAATCCGGATCTTACCATTTTGGCTGTTAACACCTTCGTCAAAGTGAGTAAATGTGGTGAGGAGAGGTGAGTGTATTTGGAGATTCATGTGCTATTTTGTCGTTAGGATGCTGCCGATCCGAATCCTTTAATTCGCGCGCTCTCGGTGCGGACGATGGGTTGCATTCGAGTGGATCGCATCACAGAGTATCTGTGCGAACCTCTGCGGAGATGTCTCCAAGACGAAGTGGGTATCTTTGTACGTAACCCCAAAGACAAACAGAACTACTAACGAGTTCGATTTCGTTAGGATCCATACGTTCGCAAAACTTCGGCTATCTGCGTTGCCAAGTTGTATGATATCAACCCTGGCATGGTCGAAGAGCAAGGCTTCCTCGATATGCTGCGCGACCTCATCTCCGATTCCAACCCAACAGTTGTCGCCAACGCGATCGCAGCGCTCACTGAGATCTCCGAGAACAACTCACAGCAGACCTTCAAGGTAGACAACGCTACCGTCATTATGCGTTAATGTCATTACCTAAAGGTCCGACATGCAAACAGATCACCAAGTCAGTGCTTCAGAAGCTGTTGGCAGCATTGAACGAGTGCAACGAATGGGGTCAAGTGTTTGTGTTGGACGCACTCGCAAATTACACTCCTAATGACTCCCGCGAAGCCGAAGGGATCATTGAGCGTGTGACACCGCGACTCCAGCACGCGAACTCAGCTGTGGTGCTGTCTGCTGTTAAAGTCATCATGAAGTGAGTATTCGTGAGAGTCGTGTGGTGGAGAAGATATTCATAACCTTTTTTATTGTTGATTGCGCTCAGGTTTCTTGAAAAGGTTTCTGACGCTGATACAGAGCGCAGTCTGTCGCGCAAGATGGCTCCCCCTCTGGTCACTTTGCTCTCCGCGGAACCCGAGATCCAATATGTCGCTCTTCGCAACATCAATCTCATTGTCCAAAAGCGTCCGACCATCCTTGCCAACGAGATTAAAGTGTTCTTTTGCAAATACAACGACCCGATCTACGTGAAAATGGAGAAATTGGAGATCATTATTCGACTGGTCTCTGAACGAAACATTGAACAGGTGCTGCTGGAGTTTAAGGAATACGCCACTGAAGTCGACGTGGACTTTGTTCGGCGTTCCGTGCGCGCGATCGGTCGTTGCGCTGTGAAACTGGAACGTGCAGCGGAGAAATGCATCAATGTGCTATTGGAGTTGATTCAAACGAAAGTCAATTACATTGTACAGGAGGCGATCGTGGTGATCAAAGATATCTTTCGCAAGTATCCAAACCAATACGAGAGTATCATCGCGACCCTTTGCGAAAACCTCGATACATTGGATGAACCTGAAGCCAAGGCTTCGATGATCTGGATCATTGGTGAATATGCGGAACGCATTGATAATGCAGATGAACTGTTGGATTCGTTTGCTGAGACGTTTGATGACGAGACCGCGCAAGTACAGCTTCAACTACTAACAGCCACTGTTAAATTGTTCCTCAAACGTCCCAATGAGACCCAAGATATGGTGCAGAAAGTGTTGCGCAAAGCCACAGAAGAATCTGACAATCCGGATCTTCGTGATCGTGGATATGTTTACTGGCGACTGCTGTCGGCTAACCCTGAGGCGGCCAATGCGGTTGTCCTGGCTGAGAAACCGGTCATTAGCGACGACACTTTCTCGTTGGAGCCCAGTATTCTTGATGAACTTATCAGCAAGATTTCGACCCTCGCCAGCGTCTATCACAAGGTTCCCAGTGCATTTGTTGTTCGCTCAAATGTACCAGAGCTTCGGGATCAGACCGAGGATGGTGATCACGAAGATGATGACGAGGGCTCTTCCGATCGCAATGAACAGGAAGAGGAAAGCACAGGAAGTGGCGTTAGTGCAAGCGGAGGAGGCGCTGTTGATTTGTTGGATATGGGTGGCCTTTCCGTTGGTGGCAATGCTGCGCCTAAACCAGCTGCTTCAGCCTCAGCAAACCTCGTTGATATTTTTGGAGGTCCAGCGACTGCTTCTTCTGTTCCAAATGTGCCTCGAAAGTTGCTGCTGAATGCTCAACAAGGGAAGGGGCTTGTGATGAAAGGATGCTTTGCACGAGTTAATGGCAGCTTCTCGTTCGATGTTGAGTTCGAGAATCAGTCGGCTACGGCAATCACAGGAGTTGCCATACAGTTGAACAAAAGCACTTTTGGAGTGGTGCCCATGCAACAGCAAGTGCAGTTCTCACCGCCACTCGCTCCTAACCAGAGGTCGAGTCAGACTATACCGATGGGAGTTAATCCAGGCGCAGTTAATGCAAGTGTCGCACCCAACACCGCGATTCAAGTTGCCATCAAGAACCTCACAAGTGGCGATGTATTGTATTTCCAGACGGAACTGGACTTGCCCGCTATTTTCACAGAACAAGGCGAGCTCGACAAGAACGAGTTTGTTGGGTTGTGGAAGGGCATCAACGAAGCGAATGAGCACTACTTCCTAGCAAACGTTGGCACTCGCAATGCTGACGCTCTTAGCGAGCACTTGAGACGCAGCAACGTGTTTTTCATTGCAAAACGATCCATTGACGGCAAGGAAATTGCGTATTATTCGCTCAAGACGATGACGAACGTGCTTGCCATGTTGGAGTTCTCATTCGAACCTGGCAATCCGTCGAGCAAAGTGTGCTTGAAGACTGAGCAAAAGGCTTTCTCTGGTGTGCTACAGAAAGCGATTGAGATCTTGTTGGCGCAGTAGAGTCAGTGAAATGAGACAGAAAGAACGCGAAGAAGAGCTAAAAGAATGAGCAGACGCATTGTCAGAGCCGCAGATGCATGTTGCATGGACTGTAACCCAAAGAATGATTATTGCCTGATATCACTCATATTCCTACTTTCATGGGTTGCAACTAGGGACAGCTTTGAACGTTGGAATTGTCCATCAAACCGCACGTAGATGATCAAGAACCCGAGTGACGACGAAGTCAAGCGACTGAACGAGGAGCTGGAGCTACGTCATTACGAGTTCCGTTCCAACTGTCGAGACGGAGAAGGTAGGAACACGCTTTGCCTCTCTACTTTTTTGTTCACTCTTGCTGACCCTAGGATTCACAACAATTCTAGGAGATGCAATGGCATGCCACAGTTGGGGAGAATGGTTGGGTGTCGTGGACAAGGACTACAAAGGCGCTGGTGCGTATGGTAAACACTTGCTGGTGCTTCGTTGGCTTCCGCTTTCACTCACGGAGAGAACTGGATGTGTTGGTGGTCTGAACACCAGCAAAAGTATACAAGATGAACTGTGAGAAGAAAGGCTATCCCGCGTCCTGTTTCAATCTTGGCAAACTTATGGGTATGGCGGACCATGAGAGCTAGTTGTGATTCGATTGAAGGAAGTAGGGCGGTGAAACATTCCTCACTTCTTGCTGTTTTTGTTGTGATGGAAGTTTCGGGGAAGGGTATGCCAATGAACGATGCGGGGGCTATTGATCTGTTCGGTGAGTTTGCATGAAGCACTGTCTAGCACAGCTTTGCCAACAGTAACGAACAATGCGTGATTGTCAACCAGAGAAAGCCTGTGCATCCGGCCATGGGCAGGGATGTCACCACCTCGGTTTCATGTACTCAAACGGCCTTGGACGACCCAAGGTCAGTCCTCGACGCCTCAGCAATGGCTGCCAGATCCTTAGCATATTCAAGCTAGTGTCGAGTCTTCGACCCTCCGGCGGATCTGACTTTGCGTTATTATCCACATGATTAGGACCTGGACAAGGCACTAGACGCCTACAAAAAAGCGTGCACATTGGACGAGTCCAACAGTTGCTATCGTGTCGCTTCAATGTATCTCGCAGCAAGGGAAGCAACTGGCAAAATGGAAGAATCTCGATCAAACCAAAAGCTCACCGCCACAAACTCCGGCACAGCCACTCCCAAAGTCAATGGACAGAAGTCTGCGGAAAGGATGCCATCTCGTGATGTTGCAGTGGCCAAGCAGTACTTGGAGAAAGCCTGCAACGCCAATTTTGCACCAGCGTGTCACAATCTCGCTGTGATGTACAAGAAGGGCGACGACGTTGTTGAACCGGACGAAGCCAAGTTCAAAGAATACCAAGAAAAGACTGCTGCACTTGTCGCACAGGCGGGTGGCATGGCAGGGATTCGCTCAAGTTAACAAACACCAGCAAATGCGGTGGCTGGGGTGGATTCTGATGGAGTGGAGAATGGAACGTTGCGGAAGATGCTAAAATCAGCGATTTTCTTTGCGTCTGTGACCCAAGCACCAAAGCCACGGACGAACGAAACTCGAGCGAAAGAAAAGCCAACGAAAGACAAAACCAATTCCCAGAAACGAGCCCGTGGCAACGCACAGCCACACACCAGGCCCATCCATCCGTTCATCAGCCACGGGCAGGCCACAAACCACGACAAGCCGACCAGAAAGATAAAGCACAACGTTACAGCCGCACTGAGGTTGGCGTCTGTCTGGAGTGTGGAGGCCGTGACCAGTTGGGTTTAGTGGATGCTGGCTCGCCTTGTGTTTCTTCCACAACATGATTTACACAGCCCAACCATCTCAATAAACGATGCGATTTGATTCAAGAGTTCAAAACACGGTAGTTTGATTGGTGCCTTACTCTCGTTAATAGTGAGAGAATCCACCTATTTTTGTAATTGAAGGGGGCAACTCATGGACCAACTGAGCCTCAGTCTTTTCTCTACTTGAAGAAGGATTGGAGATGTTTGCGTTTTTTGGCACACTCTTCACGATACCCTGTGTGCTTCTCAAAGAATTGACTTTGGTGGGGTCCAACACACCAAGTGTAGAGCAGGGGCTCGGTGCTCCAATTTCAGCCAATCAGCGCCCACAACACTTCAACAAAAGATCCCCCCTAAGCAAGAGGGGTGTACGTGGCTCTGCTCTTCTGGCCAGCACGGGGGAGATCCTGCGTTGACTCTCATTATTCAAAAGGACTCGGCCAGCGCAGAGCAAGCTACCACCTCATTTCTCCATTCCAAACCGATGGCTAGCAAGGACATCAAGGGCGATCTCATCATCTCCGGTGACTGTGGTGGCACCAACACGCGTCTCTCACTCTGGGTTGTGCCTGAAGGAGCCACCGAGTTCGAGGGTGACGTGGCCCAGGGCGACATCGTCTTTGCGAAGACGTACCACAACGAAGACTATGGCAGCTTCGTTGAAGTTTGCCATCTCTTCATCAAGGACACCAAAGTTAAGCAGTTGCCGCTTGCATGTGTGTTGGCATGCGCTGGTCCTATTCTTAACCAGACCTGTGAGTTCACCAATATTAAGTTTGGCTGGTCCATCAACGGGGCTCAATTGGAACGCGAGTTGGGCATCAAGACTGTGAAACTGATTAACGATTTTGCGGCCATGGGGTACGGTTTGTTGACCTTGAAGCGCCACGAGTACATCACGTTGAACGACGTGCCAGCCGAAGAAGGCCAGCCTATCGCCACCATTGGTGCTGGCACTGGTCTGGGAGAGTGCTACCTGACGGCAGATCTTAATGGTCGCTACTCGTCGTTTGCGTGTGAAGGTGGCCATACCGACTTTGCCCCCATTGATGACTTGGAAGTTGAGATCTATAACTACATGAAGAAGCAGTTGGGCTGCAAGAAGCGTCTTTCTGTCGAACGCGTGGTGTCTGGCCCGGGCCTGGCTATGATCTACGAGTTCTTGTCCAAGAAATTCCCCGAAAAGGTCAATAAGAAAATCCAAGAAGAGTTTGACAATGCTAAGTCGTTGCAAGGCAAAGTAGTCGGTATCAATGCCAAGTCTGACGAGCTTTGCAACAAGGCTATGGAGATCTTTGTCGGTGCTTACGGCCGTGAGGCTGGTAACGCCATCTTGAAGTACTTGCCTCGTGGTGGTTTCTACATTACGGGAGGTCTCGCGCCAAAGAATCTGGACTACTTCACGAAGAAGTCGATTTTCCTGGATGCCGTCTTTGATAAGGGCCGTGTCAGCCCTGCCATCCGTGCTGTGCCCATCTACCTTGTCATCACTGAAGACTTGGGAGAGCGTGGCGCTCATTACTTCGCTTATCAATTGCTGAAGTCGTATCTGGCCAAGCAGAACCCCAACAAGATGCCATCGCCAACCCTTGCGCCTCGAAGCAATAACACTGTGATTGTGCACGAGTGCCCCATGCAATCTAATCCAGGCTTAGTGTACGGAACTGTCGCTGCCATTGGTTTGGCCGCTGGCGCAACTGCCGGCGCTGTCTTGTCTGCCATCAGCAAGTAAAACGCGTGTTTGTTGTGTTGCTTACTTTTTAGATCAGTCAACTGCCGTGAGGACCAAAAGACTGAACAAGCAGTTTCATGACGTTTAAACCCATTTCATGTACCACCTCTTGTACCAAAACCATCGTTGTTTTCGTGTTGACAAATATCCACTTAACTCACTTAAGTTCGATAGCTGTCAGAAAAATCGAACTTAAGTTGATAGAATCAAAAAAGTCGCGATGTGGAAGCATCTGAGCGAATACGCTGAGAACCTTGCCGAAATCGTAGCGCCTCAAGATCTGGGGAGTGACCTGTCCGACACTGCTGCATCAGTGCCAGATGGTTCAAACGAAGATGAGAAGGAGCAGTACATCAGCGAGTTAGAGCGTGCACTGCTGCAGCGAAAGAGATACAATGAGCAACTGGAACGAGAGGTGTCTTTGCTACGTGCGACCACTTCGCAGCAGCAAGAACAACTCGATGCGAAGCAAAACGAAGTGTGTCGATTGGAACAAAGGATCGAAGACATGACTAATCCTTCAACAGCATCGTCTTCATGCTCGCATAGTGCTCAGAGCCAAATCGACCAGGATGAGACACAATCTCATATCACTGCAATGGAGAACCATGTTGCTCAACTGGAAACGAAACTCTATGAACTCAATCGCAAAAACGATGAAATGGAACTCCGGTACCAGCAGGTTCTCCTGGATCAGAGGTCGATCAAGAGCTCGGCCACTACTGGCTACTCCGATGATGATAAAAACGAGCGGAACGTCCAAGGCGACGACCAACTAGTGCCATTACTGACTCAATCATTGCTTGTGCTGACAAAAGCAATGGCGTCGCACGCAATAGAGCGTGATCTGATTGAGAACTTCCCAGACTCCAACGAAAAACTTGCGCAACAGGTCAGGCTGATTCGTTGACTGCACACAACATATGCATCTCGTTGGCTCTGATCCTGACCTCTGTTCTCTGCTTAGCTGCTAGATCTCGCTCACACCTCGAGGGAGGTCTCGAACGCGCTGAGGAGTCATCTAGGCTCGTTCAAAAAGATAGTCTTGGGCTTCTTCTCTCTGCATCAAGAGCTCATCCATGAAGACGGGGATGAAGGCATGAGGCGCAGTTTGATCGACGAGTTGAACAGATTGAAGAGGTCGGAAGTGCCATTTTCTGATCTGATCTCTTTTGTGTCTTCGCGAATGGGGCTTTTGAGTCATCGCATCAACAGACTCCAACAAGAATCTAGCTCCCTCAAACCTCAGCTTCTGCAGAAACAACAAGAAGTCACGGAACTTACAAAACAATTGGACAGCCTCCAACGACAACTAGACCACGCCAGAGAAGAAGTCGCGTCGCTGGAACAAATCTGTCGCGATCAGGCTCAGCAACTGGAATCAATTGTCGCATCACAAGATGTCAATAGCGAGCGTCATGGTCAAATCATAGCTGAGAACACCAAGATCTCAGCCAGATTGGCTGACTGCGAGCAGTCATTTACCAGAATAGTTGAGGAAAACGAGCGACTGACAAGCGAACAAGCTGCCTCCAACTCCACCAGAGAGGCACAAATGCAGCAGATAGCGTTTGAACTTCAGGCACAGCTATCTGCTTGTGAAGCAGATAAAGAGATTGCTCTTCAAGATGCCGCTCGCTTTGAGAAAGAATTGAATGGATTGGAAAGAGTGCTGAAGCAGTTCCAAGCTGATCTTAAGGATCAAAAAGCCAAAAACATTGCACTTGAGGATCAACTCCAGTGTGCAACAAGGCAGCATCAGAATATGAAGCAATGGGTCGCCCGGGATGAATATGATGAACTGGAGAGGTCTCTAACGCTGAAAGTGGGTGAATGCGATAGACTTCGTGAAGCACTTGAGAACAGCGCTAAGAGGTTTGAAAGCACTGATGACGTACTTGACAAGCGTCTTGCTGCCCAACTAGTTGTCTCATATTGCGAAGGCAAGAACACGGATGAAGTGCTGCAATTGATGGCGCGGATGATGAGCTTTACAGAGGACCAAAAAGCTCGCGTTGGTTTGGTTGGAGGAGCAGCGGCAAATATACAGCAGCGTGGAGGACTCTTTGGATCGCTGTTTGGGTCATCTTCCATCGACACATCTGTTCAAGCAGATAAACTTGAAGGAAAGAGCTTAAGTGAAATGTGGACCGCATTTCTGCTTGACGAAACCAACGGATCCAAATGAAGAAAAGGAAGGGCTTAATACGAGAAGTTACCCACAACAACACTACAGAAGCTAATCAATTGAGCCTTTCCAAGTTTATCAAACACATCTCTTGCTAAGAGATCCATGCGAGTCGCTGCTGTTGCTCATCAAAGCGTTTGGAGACTCGGACAACGCCGGGCTTAGGCTGTGGGAATTCACGGAGGTACGTTGAAGATGTGTGCACCTTCGGTGCGCTTCCGCTTTTCGACACTTGGTGCAGTCCTTGAGGGTCGGCTGTGTTTGGACGATGCTTCCACACATCAACTTCGTCGAGAGAATCGAGCTTCGTGAGTTTGGTCCCTCGAACAGCCGAAGGAGGAGCACGAACACGAAGCGAAGGCGTTGACAACGAGGCCGAGAGGTGCTATCGATAATAGAGACACAAAAGTCAACTTAGCATGAAAGCGTAAAAAGCACCGTTGTTCACAGATGTACCGTTCTGGGAATTGCGAGGCCGTCGGTGGACTCAATTGAAGTCTTCTCTGTCGAAGGTCCATTTTCGATTGGCCGTTGAGGAGGTGCTTGCACAAATAGGTGATCGGGGAGTGTAGGAACACTGGTGCTCGCTGAAATCCTCTTCGGAGGTCCCTGATCGTGCCAAGCAATCTCTCCACCGACCTGCTGGTGAATCTACCAATACTCGTGTCAGTAGCCGTGGGCAACATACACTGACACTTTCGCAGTCCCAACCTCGAATCGTTTCTTGGACATGCACTGTAATGATTCTGTTCGCTCTGGACCGTGCTTTGTTACGCAGCCCTGTACGAAAGACACTCCACTACACAGGTTGATCGAACTGGATATAGCTGTGGCGTCCATATCTTCGCATTGGTCTCGAACAAAACATGGATCCTCTTTGAAGTGCGTAAAAGAGAATTTCCGCGGTCGCCGTCGCGACAGACCGTCTTGCAATAGCACGTTCTTGCCACGGTGGCCATACCCAACACCACCTGCACCACCCGTAACCGAGAATTTGCGAGCACCTTTTGGGGTAGTGCTCCCAGTGTTTGCCATAGAAAACGTCGTCGGTGTCGATGATCGTGAAGTCTCCTCCTCATCTTGGATCAATGCATTTGCTGGGACGAGATGCTGAATCTGTTGAAAAGTCTCAATCGCGGTCTTGGTCGGGCATTTGGAATTGCTGGTGTGGGCAAAGAGTTCTGGGGCATGTTGGATTACTTCCAAGTGATACGACATTTTCGGTGTCAATGCTGCAACTGCTCGCGTAGTGGTGATCCATTTGTTGATAGGTGGCTTATTCTTGCGAGCGATCTCGTTAAGGCATTCAGTTCGCCACGACTTGAGCTCCTAACATCACAATGCTCACCATGAGTGACAGATTATTCCTACCACAGTGAGCGAAATGAGCACGAACCATGTCCTCTTCCGGTTCGTCTGGAAGAGTAAAGCACCGAATTGGACTGATTCGGGGTGTTACCAGTTTGGGCACAGCCAAGATAGGAGACGATGGCACCGCGGCTGAGGTGGAAGGTACCGTAACAGCCGGACTCAGGCGTTTGGTGTCAACATTTTTGCGTTTTTTGCAGTCCGTTGATTCTGCCAAAACAATAGGTGACTTGGGGCTTCTTGGGAAAACAATGGCCCCACCAGTGACATTGTTTCCTGACGATCCAGTTGTCGGTGGATCTTGGCTCCTGCCCTTGACTACTACGGAGCGGGCTGCATGTCGGTCTCTGGAAGGCGCACAAGGATGTCCTTCTGCTCGCCACTTTAGATCATCTTCGCCTGGCACCAGTGTCACAGCAGTGATGGTGTCTAAAATGCTGGCAGTCAGTGCTTGGGCCGTTGAGTGGAACTAAACGTCATCAACCAATTAGCCACGCGACAGAAGACCACCAGCGGATAACAACTACCCACACTGGTTTGATTAAGCACATGCTGGCAATAAAACGTGTTGGTCTCGCTCAAAAGCCACTCCACAAGCGCTGCCGCTACTTCCTCACTCGCGTCGACATTGGCACTCGTCAGATCTGCCAACGCAGCGTTCACTTGCACGATGCCCATTGCATCCCAAACGGACTTCTCCATACGTGGTCGTGTGGAACGCTTCCGCCGGTTGTGCGCTGGCTAAAAATACACGTGTCGCTGAACTGCACTCGAGATCCCCGCACTGGGCCCGCAAGATCTGTCCGCAGAGATCATCCAGGATCTGCTGAGTGGATTCGCGCTCCTGGTCATCCATTCACTCAATGCCATCGCTTCGATGTGGCCTCACCCCATCATCTGCAATAACTCTTAGCCTATGGGCTTCTTTGTGCAACTGACACTGATGAATTGAATTTGCATGCAAGGCAGGCGATGTCTCTCACCTCAATCAAACTCCCAACAATTGGATCACCCCCGCGGCATCAACGTGCCAAGTGTTCTCCTCGTGCTGTCCATACTTTCAGCCCACTGCGTACACTTGTGATACAGTGTCCCCTTTTTCGTCCCCTTCATGTTGTGGACACAGCTGGGGGAAAGGGGATCCACTCTTTTGGGGACGGGTCTTTTGTTCTCTTTTCTTCAATTTCGTGAAACAAGATTGGATCTGGGGATCGAAGCCAAAACACGGTAGAATGGATTTTGGGGGTCTAGTCTTCTGTGGTGGCTCCAGACGCTTTATGATAATATGAGGCAGTGAGGTTTTTTACTTTGTTCATGGGTTTTGTTGCACCAGGCGGATAAGGTTGAGGTTTTTTTCGTGTCAATGTCGCGCTTCTTTTTTTTCGTCCTGTTCTTTGATGGGATTGTGTAACTTCAAAGAGTGAGAGAGCGAGCGAGCAAACGACCGAGCGCCCACCGGTCTTAGGAAGAGGAAAACCGAGAAAAGGAAGAAGCCATCAAGGAATCCCAGTCGACGCTGCGACCACCGAAGCCGCAGCAACAACAGTGCGATTTCTCTCTCTATTTACGACAGAACGAGACCCTCGGGGTGGTTGGCTGTGGACGCGTCCGCCACAACAAGTCGCGTTGGTGCGGACGGAGGAGTGCAGGCAGTGGATCCTCCGTCGCCTCTGGGATCTTGGCAAAGTGGAGTCAGTGCGGTGGACCAATTTGCTCTTCGACAAAAGTTTGTTGACGAAGAAGAGCTGGAGCTAGACGCTTTGGAGATGGAGATGGAGCGGGAAGAAGATCAGCGTCAGCGCCAAGAGACCCGAAGCGTGATCCCAGATCCACTCCTCACCCAAGCGCAAGCTCAAACTCAACCCCAAAACAGATCACTCACGGTCGAGCTGTTGGGAATGGAGACTATTAGCGATCTGCGACGAGGACGTAGTTTCAGTGCGGTGGACGCCTCGGATTATGCGGCGATGAATCTGTTGGACAACTCGCGAGGTCGAGTTGCCTCGCTCGAGTTGCGCCGAGCGATAAGTGAGGAATCGAGTGA
Source organism: Paralagenidium karlingii (assembly GCA_027475765.1). Taxonomy (NCBI): domain Eukaryota; phylum Oomycota; class Peronosporomycetes; genus Paralagenidium; species Paralagenidium karlingii. Next base: position 41,152 of record JAMFLO010000287.1, read on the forward strand.
TAGAACACATTCTAATGCAAACGATTCCCGGAAAGGAGCTGCTACCGCCAATTTGGCCAAGTTCAAAGAGGAGCAGGATGTGAGATACAAGGACCCGTGTTTTATTCTCCTGCTTCTCGCCAACTAACGTCCTCCTTAACTGTTTGCTGTAGCTTCGCATCCAAACGGAGAATCTGATTCAGCGCTCAACCAAAAAGAGCGATTCGTCCGAGTCTTCGAACTTTACGACGCCTGGAACTGACACATCTTCGACTGGAGCCACGCCGAGAGTTCCACCGAGTTCAACAGGCAAAAAGCGCAGACGCCGAACTGCCGCACAAATCGATCGGAAGTATAGCTGCACGCATCCAGGATGCACCAAGGTAATGTGGTTATCATTTGGACGGACCTTAGAAGCTTACGAAAGTCACGTCTTCTATCTCCAGGCATATGGATCAGAGGGGTCATTGACCCAGCACCAGCGACTGAAGCATCGGCAGCCTACCATGGAGAAGACCACCCCGTCTCAGGTATGTAGCATCTGCGTACGAGTGCTCTGTGAGCTCTTAAACTCATTTGCCTTTGATCTACATTGATGGATCAGCTTAAAGGCATGTTTCTTCCATTACACCGACCAAACCAACCTCCTTCGTCACTGAATGCGACCAAAAACATTACGATCCGACCTGCAGGAACTGGTGTGGACAGTTCACGTACGCTTTTTCATTCATCATTGTCTCGAATACTATTCAGTTTTGCTGAAGTTGCCATTATGTGATGGACAACAGCAGGGATATCATCCGCTACCACAACGGGTTTGACTCCACCGTTTTCTCCCTACGATATGAACACCGGACTTCCCCAGAATGATAGTACGTCGTCGTCATTTTTTGTTGCATCGAACTTCTCCGAGAATACCGCGGTGCAGCAGCGGCAGAATCTCCGTTTGCGTTCCAACTCGATGCCAGTTTCTTTTTCCGATGTTCCAGCGACTGTTGCGACCGTAAACCCGCCCATAGTGTCACGCCCTCAGTCAACGAGACGACCGCGCGCAATGACCATGACAAAGACGAGGAGAACCAAGTCGCGATCCAAGTCTGAATCTGTTCTGAAAGTCCCCCCACCTCCATCAGCTGTCGGATCGACCATGAGCGTTGTTAGTGATGTTACTACCATTTCGGAATCCGGACCCATCTCAAGTGGAGGCTCCAGTTCCGTAATTTCAGAGTCACATCCTATGACACTTGGTGCATCCAAGCTGACGTCGGTACTCAAGTCGGAAGTATCGTCATCTTCATCTTCCTCTTGCTCCTCATTTCAAGAGTACAAAAGCGTGTTGGAGAATTCTTCGTCCTCTTTCAATTGGGCTCCGCAACCTACCTCAATGGTGATTGGAATGCCGGAAAGTGAACCAATTAGCTCGCCAATGAATACACCAGAGGATGATATAGACAGTGAAATCCTATCGGTGCTGGCCAATGACACAGGCAACGATAACGAAAGCTCGAGTGCCATTGCTGAAGGAGGGCTGCGTGCTACTTCAAGTAATTCGTCGAGAATGGAGGGTACAACCGATTACAAATGGGCAGGTTCACAGCCTCTGATGATCAATTGCAGAAAATCGACTTCAACTGAGTCGCCAGAACCCTATCAACATGAGCCGATGCAAGCTTCATCAGCTCCTGTGGCGTCAGCTTTTGATCCGATTCTGTGGAATTCTATGTCAATTCACCCCCAGCAACAGCAACGGCAGAATCGATCGAGCGGATCTGATGTATTCTCGGGGACTTACGACCATGACTGGTTGATGTCGAACGACGCCGTCTGTCTCACGAATCATCTTGAGCGGATGTCAATGGTACCTTCAAATGAAGTAGGATTTTCCGACGGTCCTCCAACAGAGAATAATATGGGACTACTTGATCCATTCCCAGCTATCCCGATGGACGATTTTGGTTTGGATGCGCCTGAAGAAGTCGAAATGGAGTTGATTGATTCCAATGAGCCTGCTGCCAACAGCTTTTGGTCTGCAGACGTTAGCAACAACAATCGAAAGGGGACACCCGCATCATCGACATTTTCATGGACCAAAGGTGGTGCAGTGTACTCCAACTTTGTGCCAAAAGATGGACAGATTCTTGACAATGTGAGCCCATAAATCGCATCAAATGGAACAGATTTGTGGGTGACTTTTTGATTTTTTGTTTTGTAGAAGCCTTCCGCATCGATGGCGATGTCAACACCGGAAGAACAGAACCACTACAAACCCGATTCACGTGCTTCGGAGTTCGAGCATTCCAATCAACTGGAAGGGCTTGATGAGGTGCTCTGGGGTGGGACTTGTTCCTCTTTTGCTTCTAACCAGCAAGACCTGTGAGTCGACTCCAGTCAGTGTGCCTTTATGTCATCTTTGGTGTCTGGACTTGTGTCTGGTAGTGTATGTTGTGCCTGCGATGGTTTATCGTTTTTGGACAAGTAGCGAAGCATGGAAATGCGGCGATAGCTTTGGACTGGTGTCACTTCAGTGAAACTGTACGAATGATAAAATTGCAAGATGTATGATCGCGAATGGCGAGCCAATCCGTAATTTATCACATGCGTTGTTACTCACGACTGAGCTGTTGTCTTTCTGTTTGGTTTATTCCTTTCATCCCACTCGTTCGCAACCTCAGCCTTTCCAAAAGAATAAAATACTGCTTAACACGTCAGCCTCCACAGCTTCACATTCTTCCACGCGAACGACTCTTGGAGATGTGACCACGAACACTTCCTTGACGCGACACCCCTTTCTCTCTGATACCATTCTCCAATTTCATTCGTCCTGCATCGGCAAGACGATTTGTGACTGAAGTGGTTGAGTTGATCAATTGGCCATTCCTAAACTCTTCTGTAATCGTCTTGGTCTCTCCATTGACATCTGTCGTGGTGGTCGTCTTTTTGGTCACCACATAGCCGTTGCGATCCGTGTAGGATGAGCTGCTCACGCTTTGGGAGACACCTGAGAATCCTGAGCCACCTGTGCCTCCCATTCCGCTACTGAAGAACGAGTCCATCATCACATTGCCACCTGAACCACCAAATCCAAAGTCCCCAAACATTCCACCACCAAAACTGCTGCCAAAAGCTCCACCGAAAGCACTCCCAAAGCCACCTCCAAAGCTTCCGCCGCCATTAGATCGTCCAGTATTACCGTCACCAAAAAAACTCTCAAACGGGTCAACACCGTTGAAGAACGACTCGAAGATGTCTCGAGCGTGATGCGACGAGAAGCTACCAGCGAAGTCGTGGCCTTCTTGGTCCGCAGGCATCGCATCGGTTCGCCCATAACGTTCATAG